>PVKV010007020.1:0-99650 GCA_004027835.1 Alouatta palliata | reverse complement strand
TGTGTGTGTGGGGATGTGTGAGGGTGTGAGGGATGTGTGAGTGTGTGGAATGTGAGCGTGTGGGATGTGTGCGTATGGGATGTGTGTGAGGGTGTGTGGATGTGTGTGGGTGTGCGGATTGTGTGTGGGATGTGTGTGGGTGTGTGGTGATGTGTGTGACAAGTGTGTAACTGAATGTGTGGGAGGGAGGCCAGAGCAAGCCAAGGGTCACGGGTTATCAGGCGCTGGCCAGAACCACTGGGCACCTTGTAGAGTCCTTTGTGCAGGGAAGAGGCCCAGCCTGTGCCCAGAGCTTCTGTGGGCACTCAGCTCCGCTCTCAGCGATGACCTCTGCATCCTCTCAACAGACACTTTTGAAGACCCACAGTCAGCCAGGCACTGTCCCCCACCCCCCGCGGGGACATCAGTGACCCACACCGGCAAAAATTCCCTCTCTTGGCAACTTCCTGGCACTCCCCCTCCCACAGACACGTCTCCAGAAGCCGCCTCTGGCTTGGAGCCCTGTCCCTAGACTTCGGCAGCCTTCAGCCTTGCCTGCACATGGTTTTGTGGGAAGGGTGGCCGGAACTGGGGCCAGAGGACGAGGGCAAGGCTGCCCAGGCCCCGCCAGGGGCTGCCACAGATGAGGAACCTTGGGGAGGAGCTTCTGCAGGGTCTGATCTGAGACCTTCCAGAGCCTTCAGGCCACATCATACAATTCTCCAGGGAGAAAACAAGATGGTGTTCCAGGTCAAAGGGATCCACATTTACCAAGAGCCTGCCCCCTAACGCCACTTCCCACACCACACTGTAGCTTTTTCCTCCGTCTAGATGACTCCACCCTCAACCCCGCCCCTCCCCACCAAAAATGACACACCTAATAAATAGACTCCTCCGTTTATTTTTCTGCTCTTGTGTTTACAGAAGCATAACCGGTTGCGCTACCCCTCCACATCCTACCCCCTCCGTTTGTCAGGAGGAGGGCAGGCATTTCGGGGGCCTGGGCGCTCACGGAAGACCTCGCGGGTGCTGGAGAGGCCTTGGAGTGCGCGGGGGAGAACCCGCCCCTCTGCCCTCTTCGACCCCAACGTTTAGTCCTCGGCCCTGGCTGGTGGCTTTCTCTTGCCTTCTCCTACGAAGTTTTCCCAGCCTCGGAAGCTGCAGAGAGGGAACAGCAGCTTGGAGGCCTGGGAAGAAGCGGAAAGACACGTTAGTGGAGATCCTGGCTGGAGGAGAACGAGTATTCTTTGGGGGAGGAAAACTGCCTTAGTTGACCCCGCCTGAGGCCTCCCACACCTCTGAGAAACTGACCCCACCCACCTCTGGGTCCCTCAGGCCCTAACGGTGGTTTGCGCTCCTGGGTTCTAGCGCCTTTGGGTCTCGTTCTCCCGTCCCCGCCCACCCTGCACCCTCCCGGGGCATCAGGAGCACCCTTCCCCACCTTCCAGGTTCTAGAGAGACCAGGCCACTTGGGCAGGTGCGGGCAGGGGACCGGCGTGGAGAGCGGGCGGGCACGCAGGTCCTTGGGTCACGGAGACGCGCCTCCCCTCGCCTTGCAGTGGGCACTGGAAGTCCGGGAGCTGCTTGCAGTCTGAGGAGCGCGGCCTGGCGTTTTAACTGGTTTGCTTTAGGGCGCGCGGCTTCTCTGACATGCATTGTTGTGAGTTCACCCTAAAGGATATGATTCACAAACGATCACTGCCTCTATCATTAAAACAGAAGATGATGTCTTTGTGAAATTCTCTCGACTTGCTCTGTGGGCCTCTTTCAGTGAATTTAAACTGGCAACATAAAAGCAACACTTGAGAGAAAACGGGAATATGTCTAAATCTCAGGGTCGTTCGAGTCAGACATTCGCGCTCAGAACCTCAAGGAAGGCTTTTAAAGCTGCGGGACCCACCAGAAGGAGGAGACCAGGGACCCCCCCTCCCCGCGGCCTCACTTTGAAAGACCCCTTTCCAGGGCCCCTTCTCCTTCTCCTACCCCTACCAACGTTGGAGGGGGTCTGGACTTTGAAACTTGTCACGGGGAAAAGAAACCTTCGCCGAGAAGGCTGCTAATGAATTCAGGTGGCATAGTTCTCCAAAGCTGATGTTTTGCAATGATGACATGAGCGTGGCGGCCAAGGGTCCCAGCAGAGAAAGTCTGCACAGCTGCTCGGCGCTTTGAGGCCCGGGACAATGGGCGCAGTGTTAGGGCCTCGGCCTCTCCAAGCTATTTGCATATCCCGTTCTGCCTGAGTGACCAGCGGCTCTGCGGCGGGGAGCAGCATTGTCCATGGTCACTTCAAGATGACCGAGGTGACAAGAGCCAGGTGAGCGATGGGGCGGGACATCCCCCAACTCTGAGGAGAAGAAAACGACGCGGGGAGCCTTGGCCAGAGCTTGGGTTTGTTGATTCTCGAGGTGGGGTTTACTTGTTTGCTCTTAAAGACCTCATCAGATGTTTCAGGGGGAAATTCGAGATGTTTAACAAGAATCTACAAAGCCTCATTTTGGGAGTAATTTGGGGTTATCTGGAAAATCCAGTGATCTTATGGCACTTTATTTCATTGTATTTTTTCACTCTTGGAAGTTAAAATTCCATTGCCAAAGGGAAGCAGTTTCATTCTCTGTAGCCAAAAACTGTCACCAGTTTTTTGTTATTTTCCAGAAACACCGTTTTGAAAAGTTGCGACTGCGGCCCTTGGCCGGCAAATCCCAGCTACAGAGGCGCCTGAGGCCCGGACGTGAAGCCTCCATCACCAGTCACTGCAGCTCCGACTGGGACAGCGCGGGCGCACAGCCCCCCCACCGCCGCCAAACGGAGCGCGCTTGACGCCCCTGTTTTGACTTCAGCTTAGAAAGACAAGTCTTTGTAATGCAAGTTCCTCTTCCCTAGAGAGTTGACGCACCACCCGCCACCATCTTCACCCCTAGCCCTGGAGCAGAGGCAGAACTGGGACCCTTCTCTGGAGATTTCAGTCGTGGGGAGTGTAACTGTTGCCAATGATGTTCAGAGACCTGGATCCTTAAGGAGGGGCTCCTGGGGCGGGGTGGGACCTCAAGTGGGAAGGGTGGGTGGGACGATGGGCGAAGCCAGTGGAATTGAGACCACGGGGCGGGGGGAGGCGAGGGTGTGAGGGCAACGTTCCCCCAAGCGAAACACTCTGCGCTCCGTCACTGACGGCTCCTTCCGCGCCTGGAGCCCGGGGCCCTGCCGCCATGCGCCCGGGACCTCCCGAGGCCGCGCTCCACCCAGGCTGCGCCGGGTCCGCGGCCCCACAGGCCTCCCTCCCCTCGCCCCTCCTCCTTCCTCCGCCTCCTGTACCCCCGCACCCCCACTCCAGCAAAAAGCGAGTCAAGCAAGTCCTGGAGAAGGCGTCCCACGACCCTCGCCCCCCGGGCACCAACACCTGGGCACACCGCGTCCCTGGCGGGAGCGGAGCTACCCCGCACCCGCCCCGCCAGCGCCCGGGAGGCGTCTTCAGGTCCCCACCCGCGTTCGCTGAGGATTGCAGCGACGCTCATCTCGGGAATATAACGATTAATCCAACCGCAGGTTTCCAGATAAGTGATTGTGATGGAGACTGTTGGCGAGAAAATAGACAATTATCCGCTGTTAGCTTTACATAAAGATCGCATTAACTCAAATTAGTTATCAGACAAAAGAACGTCGGCGCGCGCGCCCCGCCGGCCCGCGCCCTGCCCGCGGGGACCCCCGGGCACAACCAGGCCCGGAGCACCGCAGGCAGGGCCGAGGCCTTGGCGGGCGCGCTGCGGGGCAGGGCGCGGGGAGAGGGGGCACGCACGAGAGTGCTCCGAACTCCGGCCCCTGCGGGGGCTGCGTGTTGCGCCCTCCTAGACGCAGCGCGGGGCTCCCGACTGGGACGCGGTGGCCTTCCCGGGCACTGGAGCTGCAGCTCCTCCCAGCTCTCCCCGCCCCCAGCGCCCCCTGCCCCCCAGTGCCCCCTGCCCCCCAGCTCCCCGCTCCACTGGGCTCCCCTCCCCGCCGCGCCCCTCCCGCCCCCGACCGGCTCCCTCATTCTCTCTTCCCCCGCGCTCTCCGTGAGGCGCTGTCGGTTTCTTTCTGGCGCCCGCAGTCCCAAGTTTGCGGTTCCTTAGTGCGAGGAGACTTCGTGAATCACTCGGGAGGAAACTGCCCTTCGCCCTCGCCGCGGAATCAAACTCGCAGCGAAAGCGTCCTCGACCACGTCGAACGCTCTTAGACCATGGCTCCATGACCCGCCATCCCCACTCCACGCGCGGTCACTGTCCCACCCGGGGTCGCTCTCCGCGGGGCCGCACTGCCTCGCGGGGGAGGGGGTCATTGGGAAAGGCAGGCTTCGGAGAAAGGCCCCAGAGCGACCCCGGAGCTGGGTGTCAGTGGCCTGGGGACCCCGGCTGAGACGTGGCTGTGCGGCCTGGACCCCGACAGAAGTTCCGCACTGCCCACGCGCCGCGTGGCCTCCTGGCACGCTCCTTTTCCTGTGTCCCCACTAGGGTTGACATCGGCCTGCCCGAAAACGGGTTTCACGGACGCAGGCCGTGCAAACGCACGGCTCAGCGCCCTGAGCCTCGGCCTGGCCGCAGAGCCCAGCGGGGTCCCTCCTGTGGGCCGGGCGCGCTGGCGGAGGTGCTCCCGCCCGGGCTGGCCTCTCTGGGCCCCCAGGGTCCCCGGGCCCCGCTGAATAGGGCGGATAATGACCCCCGGTTCCCAAGGCAGGCTTTCTGCTGCCTGGTGAGCCTTGGATTTGTGTGGTCCAAGCCTTTCCCAGCTTGTCCTTTTCTGTCACCGGGATAAGGGGCTCCCTCGGCTCGTTTGCACCTGCGTCGCTTTTGGCTCCTTCAGGAATGCGCTGAAGCTTGTAATCAGCTTTGTGAAGCCATTGAGTGCACGGCTGAGTGAAACTTCCAAAGCTCGAGGAAAACGGGCAGGCTGAATGGGAGCCAGCATGGGGCTGCTCTCCAAGCCTCCTCGCTGCCAAATTCCAGCAGAGCCCCTCACAATCGCTCCGCGCGGGCTTGACTGCTTTCCCCACACTGAGAAAAGTGAGAAAAGAAAAGCAAAAATACCAGTCACCGAGGTTAGCCGCTTGTTCCCAGATTAATGGCAAACGGCCCCCTCCTCCTCCCCGCGCCCCTGCCCCCGCCCCCCTCCAGCAGAGCGCACGGATTCAGGAAACACGGCAGAGAGGAGGGGAGGACAGTTATTAATAACTCCCCATCTGATTTCACATTTTCTGTCCCCTGCCCAGGGCGGGGGTCTTCGCGCTAAACGCGCGGTTCCCCCACTCGCCTGCAGGTGCTGAGCTGGGCTGCCAGCCCTTGGTCTGCCGCGCACCCGCCCGTGGCCTGGGGAGGTCTGAGCAGTCTTGGCTGCGCGCCTTGCTCCAGTAGAGGAGTTAGATGAAGCCAAACCTAAGATTTCCCAAAACTAGCACTGCAAAGCCTCCACAGTACTCTTAACAGGAAAGAGAAACACCAAAGCAGCCCTGGGCCTCCACTGACTCCCATCCCCACATCCACTCAGCAGGGCCCGTGCCTCCAAAAAGGCACCTTTGGATTTCAGGGGCTTGGGAAAGAGGAGGTGCAGGGAAGGGGGGACTTCTCTGACACCCAGGGTGTGTGTGTGTGTGTGTGTGTGTGTGTGTGTGTGCCTTCTTGCAGATAGTATAGGAGTAGAGGTGTCTGCAGCTGGAAGCACCCACCCCCCCACCCCACTGCAGCCTCCGTGGCAGGTTCTGGAAGACAGGCGTTCTTCCGCTGTAATTTCTTATCAAGGGTCTAGCCCTTCAGATCAGTGCCTGCCACGGCTGTCCCCCAGCTCCTTGGGTCCCTCCTTCCCAATCAAGGTAAATCAGGGTTCCAGGCTGGCTTTCTCTCCAGAAATGGAGATATTTGGCAGCCAGTCGAATGGCATCCAGCTTGCAGAAGAAAAGCAAGCCAGCTCCTCCAGGGCAGGGCTCCTTCCTGCTGCTGTTTCACCCCGTGGTCGGGGAACCCTGTCTGGCAGTGCGTGCAGAGGAGACACTCAGTACCTATTCATCAATGAATGCGGTCCAGCTTTACCTCTCAAAACTCGAGGCCTGCAAGCAGGTCTTCTAGAAGGGAAATATGGAATCTTTTCTCTGGAGGGTTCATAGGGCCTTCTCGTCAGTGAACCCACACAGGCATTACTTGTGGGAAAGAAAGTGAAGACGACATATGATCCACATGTACAACTCTCTTTACAATCGCTGTGCATTTCTTTCGCTAGTGAATTCTTGCCACCATGAATTGGACTCTTTTCCTTTCCTGCAAGCACAAATATGAAGCACGAGTTTTAATATCCGAGCTAGATTTGCATTCGTTCTAGTAAACACACGTTCCGGCCTCAAGGTTTTCTTTCTCCTGCTGCAGAACCTTGCCTTTGCAGGGGCACCACAATGCCTGACTGCTGCTCTGTGCTATAAATAGTCCCCTGGTGGATCGAAAGGTTTAATGGGCCTCTTTAAATGCCGAACTTATTAGAAAGCCCCGGGAGAATCACATTAACAGGCGAAGAAGAGCAAGAAGAGAGCTCCCCCTGTAGATGTCCTGTTACAGCACTCTTGGAGACCTGGGACAGGCAGGACTTCTCCTATTTCTATACATTAATGTGCGTGAGAAGCCGAAGCACGCTGGCGCCAGGAGGGACTGTGGAAGTGAGGCAGTGCCTCTAAGCCAGGAGGAGGTGGCACTTATGAGGTCAAGTGATTTGCCCAGAATTGCCCAGGGGCATGGAGACTTATCAGTAATAAGAAGTCAGAAAAACCAGTGAGTGCTCTGTCCTGTTTTTAAACACATCAGAAGTCTTGTTTCAGAGCAAGGAAAACCGCCCTTCAGGCAGTTCTGAACCCCGAAGGTGACACAATGGCAGAATTGGAGAATCTCAAAGAAAAGTCGAATCTCTCTCGATGCCAATCCTTTTGTCGACGCTAAAATGCTTTAAACATTCCAAATTCATACTGTCCGCTTTGACAGTTAAAGTTTACTTTTTATGATAAAGTTTGACATGTTGTTTTCAGCGACGTTTCTCCTTCCAGCCATTCTCAGTAACAAGTCAGGAGGATATGCAGTAATTCAGAAATTAGGGAAATTTCGTTCCTGGTGGGGGTGTTGGATTAAGAGGCTGGGAGAGTGTGAAGCAAGTCAACGTGTAATTGCATGATAAGGCTCTCACGAGGAATTTATTGGCGAAGTCGCTATTTCTATTCCTTCCTAATCTCGTTTAGCACATTCATTCTCTGCAATCTGTCTCCATAATCTTCTGTAGCAGAATGGCAGCCAACAGAAGCATGCATGTTTGGAGAGAAGAGAAAATATGCAGAGGCGTGATAAACTGATGTTAATTATCCATATTTAGGACACGGAGTGCAGAAGATCAAGGTTTACAAATCACAAGCCCGAGCCCGAGATGATGGCTTCCTCGTGTGGAATACGTTGCAGAAGACCAGATAAGGGTTTCATGGGCAGGAGAGATTTATTGGTCAAACGGTTCACCTTCCACTTTTCCACTTTTATATAGCAGTAAATTATTTAGGCTAAATTCACCAGAACATTACTCTTTCATTTGGCGATGTGCCATGACTTGCTCTTTCTTTGTGTCTTTTCAATGCAAATCCTTGTAGTTTAACATCAGTTGATAAGAAACAAATAATTGAAGTAATAGGTAATTCCCTTTAAATCGTGCATATAGGATGGTCCCAGAAAGAATGAGATGAGGTAGAGAGCAGAGGGCTGAAAGTGAAGCAATATCAACTTCAACCCTTAAATGGCATAACTATCAGGGAGAAAAAAAAAAAAAAGAATGTAGACATTCACTGCATGTATGTGTGCACATGTCTCTGTGAGTCCCACAGCCAGCATGCTTGTGGTAAGAAGAGGTGTTCCAGTGTAGCGCCGATATCGTTGCTTTTCCTGTCTGGAATCCCAATCATTTAAAAATTAAAAAAATCTAAACAGTTTCTCTCCCCTCCACTATGCCCACATCACCTCCACCTGACTTCATGTTGACGGTTGGCTCTCAATGCTCTCCAGGACTTCTGGCTCTGACAAAGGACACAGGAAGATTCAGACCAGAAATACCGTGTGGCAGGGCTGAGGGGCCAGGGGTGGAGACTTTTCTGCATGACAGTAACTGCCTTCTAAAGTCTCCCCAGAACAAGCACAAACGTGGCACTGTATTTTGCTGCAAGTGGGCATGCTTATTTAACAATTTATAAGATTAACTAAACCCCATTCAATGACACTCATTTTGTTTTGTTTTGTTTTGTTTTTTTTTTTGAGTTGAGGGGACTCGTTTTCAGCTTTGGTACCAAATGGGAAACTGATCTCCTAGAATTTTCATTTGTAGATTTTTTTTTAGTCAATGGGAGCGGGAGGCAAAGCAACAGAAATTCTCTGTTGAATACACACTGCAAACCAGCATGAACCACTCATTATAAGGACAAGAGGTTTTTAGAATGAAAAGAGTTATGCAGAAGTTTGAGGCTATAATTTATAATCCCTACATCAAAAGGTATTAGGGAAGAATAGCTGATCTTTGACACAAACCTTTTTTTTTACACCTGAGACCATCTGGACAAGAAATTATCTGTTGGCTACTTAGACACACACACACACACACACACACACACACACACACACACTCTTTCTATTTCAACAAACCTAAGATGCCATTTATAATAAGATGCATCTATATTTTACATGCTGCTATGAAAGAAAAAACTCCTCTGTCAGTTGTAATTCCAAGTTGTCACTGATGGTAATGGTGTATTTAGATTCCAGAGATGATGAAAATATTTAAAATTGGTATCTCTATAGAACCAAAGAAATACAATATGCATTTCTGAGTTCCTTGAATAATGAGTTTGCAACATTTTGTCCAAAATATTTTCAAAATTACCCATTGTTCTACAGAAATTAACTTTGTTGCAAATTAATAAATTGTCAGTAATCACATGTGAGTAACGGCAACATCGACTCCATAAATACACAGTTTCAAAATGTGGAATTGAAACATTTATCCATTCCAGCCACCTCACCCAAAGGAGAAAGAAAAGTTAAAAATATAAATAATATCTCATCAGTTATAATCTAGCAATTGAGGCAAAAGATGTAGATTGCAAGGGCTTTCCCCCCCCAGAAATTATCTAAATTAGAGAAAGAAATCCAATTTCTCCCCTCATCTGATGCACACATGCATGTCTGCTGCCTGCCAAAGTAAAGTGAACAATTTAGGCTGGTCGCTTTGGGTTCGATTTTGGTTTGGTGCTGCAGATTGGATGTGGTTAATGAGAGTAGTTTGGTTCTTAGAATCAGCTTCTCTCTCTGAAGGACTGGTTTTTCTCTACGTGATCTAAAAACTGTGCCTAAACTCTTTACCTGGAAATGCTCTCATATTCACCTTCAAATACCTCTCCCTCCTCACACCAAGGACTCTACCAATCTAAGAAAACTGACCATAATTTTGAAAATAGGATTAAGTTCAGAGAGAGATCAGCAATTTTAAAGGAACCAGTTAAACTTAATTAATTTAAATTTTAAAATGAAGTTAAAAGTTTTAAATTCGATCTAATAGTTTAGGTTTAATTTAAATTAGACCTAATTTGAAACTTTTCACTTCAATTTAAAATTAAATTTCATGTTTCCTTGTAAGTTAGCTAGTGTTCAGACAGGCAGACATGGAGACTAATTTTTACTGCCCTAGAAGTGGGCCTTGGCAGCATGTAGAAAGCATGTGGGGGAAAGGTACCTGCCATCAGACCCAGGAGTTCTGAACATGCCCTGCTGAGGCTGCATGTGCCTGTGCGGATGTGTGTGCACCCCTGTGTGCCTGTGCAGGTGTGCATGTGTGTTCCTGTGTGCCTGTGTGTGCCCCTGTGTACCTTTGCAGGTGTGCGTGTGTTCCTGTGTTTCTGTGTGTGTTACTGTGTGCCTTTGCAGGTGTGTGTGTATGTCTGTGTGCCTGTGTGTGTCCCTATGTGCCTGTGTGGATGTGCGTGTGTGTGCCTCTGTGTGCCCCTGTGTGCCTGGGCAAGTGTGCACGTGTGTTCCTGTGTGTGCCTGTGTGTGTTCCTGTATGCCTGTGCAGGTGTGTGTGTGCCTGTGTGTGCCTGTGCAGGTGTGCATGTGTGTTCCTATGTGCCTGTGTGTGTCCCTGTGTGCCTGTGCAGGTGTGTGTGTGTGTGCCTGTGTGTGCTTGTGCAGGTGTGTGTGTGCTTGTGTGTGCCTGTGCAGGTGTGTGTGTGTGTCCCTGTGTGCCTGTGCAGGTGTGTGTGTGCCTGTGTATGCTTGTGCAGGTGTGCGTGTGTGTTCCTATGTGCCTGTGTGTGTCCCTGTGTGCCTGTGCATGTGTGTATGTGTGTCCCTGTGTGCCTGTGCAGGTGTGCATGTGTTCCTGTGTTTCTGTGTGTGTTTCTGTGTGCCTGTGTGTGCCCCTGTGTGCCTCTGCGGATGTGCGTGTGTGTGTGCCTCTGTGTGCCCCTGTGTGCTTGTGCAGGTGTGCGTATGTGTGCCTGTGTGTGTTCCTGTATGCCTGTGCAGGTGTGTGTGTGCCTGTGTGTGCCCCCGTGTGCCTGTGCAGGTGTGTGTGTGCCTGTGTGTGCCTGTGCAGGTGTGCGTGTGTGTTCCTATGTGCCTGTGTGTGTCCCTGTATGCCTGTGCAGGTGTGTGTGTGCCTGTGTGTGCCTGTGCAGGTGTGTGTATGTGTTCCTGTGTGCCTGTGCAGGTGTGCGTGTGTGTCCCTGTGTGCCTGTGCAGGTGTGCGTATGTGTTCCTGTGTTTCTGTGTGTGTTACTGTGTGCCTGTGCATGTCCCTGTGTGCCTGTGCAGGTGTGCATATGTGTTCCTGTGTTTCTGTGTGTGTTACTGTGTGCCTGTGTGTGTCCCTGTGTGCCTGTGCGGCTATGTGTGTGTGTGCCACTGTTTGCTCATGTGTCTGTGCAGGTGTGTGTGTGTGTTCCTGTGTGTCCCTGTGTGCCAGTGCAGGTGTGCATATGTGTTTCTGTTTCTGTGTTACTGTGTGCCTGTGCAGGGGTGTGTGTGTTCCTGTGTGCCAGTGTGTACCCCTGTGTGCCTGTGCGGTTGTGTGTATGTGTGTCACTGTGTGCCCCTGTGTGCCTGTGCAGGTGTGCATATGTGTTCCTGTGTTTCTGTGTGTGTTACTGTGTGCCTGTGTGTGTCCCCGTGTGCCTGTGCGGTTATGTGTGTGTGTGCCGCTGTGTGCCCATGTGTCTGTGCAGGTGTGTGTGTGTGTGTTACTGTGTGTCCCTGTGTGCCTGTGCAGGTGTTTGTGTTCCTGTGTGCCTGTGCAGGTGTGCAAATGTGTTTCTGTTTCTGTGTTACTGTCTGCCTGTGCAGGGGTGTGTGTGTTCCTGTGTGCCAGTGTGTGCCCGTGTGCCTGTGTGGTTGTGTGTATGTGTGTCACTGTGTGCCCCTGTGTGCCTGTGCAGGTGTGCGTGTGTGTTCCTGTGTGTGCCTGTGTTCCTGTATGCCTGTGCAGGTGTGTGTGTGTGCCTGTGTGTGCCTGTGCAGCTGTGCATGCGTGTCCCTGTGTGCTCACTTCTGCATGCCTCATGAGTGGCAGCTGAGTCCCCGCAAGTTGCAGCAGACAGCACTCCTTGCTCCTGCCAGAGTTAAGCACTGACCAAGCCCAGGTGCAGGAGAGAGTGGGGAGCTGTAGAGACACCAGGAAGAGGAGCAAGGGGAGGTGGAGAGAAGTGCGACTGTGAGTTCACGTCTTTCTGGAAACCAACTTTGCTCTTCCTTATGGCTCACGAGGCCAAGCATGTGTGAGTGTGAGCTACGTGCTCAACGCTGCCTGCGGGTTTTTCTCATGGAAGGAAATGGTCAGCTTGGCCTGTGGCTGTTCTTTGCTCTTACCATCCTCTTGGGACCTCTCCCCCAACCTTGGATGAATTAATCCACAAACATCTATTCAGTGCATGCAAACCGCGTAAGCATCTCTTTCATAAATACCTAGTTTCCATTGAATTTTCCAGTAACGCAGAAGATGGCTCTGTGTGTTCATCTTCCTGGATCACGCTCCTGGGTCACTTGATTGGAGGCTCTTTCACCTCTTTAAAACAATGTCTCAGGTCATGGTCTCTTAACTGAGCAGTGTATACTGAGGTATCTGAAATAAACACAGAACTCCACTCACCATTTGCCTGTGCCCTGGTTAGCAAGATGATTACAAGATACTCTAAATGTGCTTGGTGTGTTGAAACATACTTTTAGCTCCAATGACTTCAAACAGCTTATAAGTGAAACAAATAAACAGAATAATGGTGGGATTTATTTGGATTTATTCATGAGACTACCCAAGGCATGACATTTTCAGGCATGTCTTCATTTTTACAGGAGCAAGAAGGGTTTCCTATCTTGACGTGTTCATCCCGCAAGCCTCAGGCAGTTCTCAATCCGGCCCGTCCCGTGGCTTGAAGAGCCAGCAGGGCACTGTGGGGCCTTTCGCAGCTCATGCAAGGCTTGCGCCAGCTTCCACATATTAAAAGTGAATACCCAGGCCGGCTTCCCGAGATTATGATCTGTGGGTTGATGTGTTAAATGAGCCCATTGCCTTAAAGGTTATAAATGACAAGATTTTTACTATTACAAGTAATTTATAGCTATTTCCTGTTTGACGTGACAGATCCTCATGGAGAAGTCCAAATTTGTCTGCTTGACATACATTTATTTTAACACTTCTCCCTTTCTCCAAATTCTAGCATGTATTAACTACTGTTTTCCTAGGTGTCAATTTGCACCTGTGGGTCTCCCTCTTGAGGCCTCAGTGGGGTCCCCTGGCCTCTATTCCAGCTGGCTGCTTGCATTTCAGCAGCTAATGTGGGTGATTACTGGCATATTTACTGTAATTTATAAAAATCACAGGAAATGACATTTTTATTAGTCAGTGACTCCACCGTCACCAACTGCAATGGATGTTATGCATACAAATCCATTTTAAAAAATTGTTCTTCCAAAATCAGATGCTCTTTCCAGTCTTTAATTCTGTGGAATGATCACATTTCACTTTCACTTACCTGAATGGGATCACGGCAGAGCTCAGAACTCAGCTTATTTCTCGGGCCCTGGAACTGCTTGTGTGGGTACTGGAATTGGGTCAGGGAAATGCTCTCAAAGACAGAGAACGATCTGGAAACATCCTGACCTCAGTCTGAAAGTGAGTGTGGCGCCCCAGCTTGCTATCGTCCTCACCGTCATGTGTGCCAGGATTTGTGCCACCCGTGCATGCTGACAGACGCCACGGCTGCCGGCACAGCTGGCTCCATACAGGTCGGATACAGCTGGGAGAACCTAATAGAATCTTCCTCCCAAAGTCCCTCTCTGCACGGCTCCAGGAGCCCTGGCTTCTCTGAGAAGGTTGGCAGTGGGCTGAGTCTTAAAGGATGAGTAGGAATCTTCTGGTTGAGAGCAGAGGAGGCAGGGAGTGTGCTATGAGCAAATGCATGGACTTCTAGGAGAGGATGTTGGGGCTGGGAAATTGCAAGGGTTTTTGATATTGTGGAGAGTAGGGTGCATACGAAGGAACAGAGAAAATAAGACCGGACCCTTATTTTCCAGGAATCATATCGTGAGCATCCGTGAATGCCACGCAGAGTTCAGACGTCATCCTACAGGCAATGAGAAACCACTGACAGATGTACATTGAATATAGCTTGGTTGGAGCTACACGCCAAGGGAGGAGAGACTTCAAGGAGGATGAACTATCACTTATCTAAAAGGCCGTAGGAAGTCCAGTTGGTGAAAGTTTCAGCATATTCATTGCGTGGGGAGAAGTAAAAGGTCACTGTGAGCCCTCACAGGAGGACTCGGGTGGAATGGAGGGGCGGGGCCTGAATGGAGGAGGGGCTGGGGAACAGGGAGGAAAAAGGGAGGAGGGAGGAGGGAGGGCAGTTCCTGTGCTTCGGGGGCTGTAGGGGTGCAGAGAGGAGGCCGATGGCAGGAGGCACTAGGGATCCCGAGAGTGGACAACCGTTGTCACCATCACGTTTACTAAGAACACAGCATGCACCAGGAGCCCAGCTATTTGTACCTTCATCATCTCATCTCATCTTCATAGGAGCCCTGTCTCTTTTCCCTGATTGTAAATCACACAGTAAGTGTCAGCCTTGGGTTTCACCCAAGGAGTGTGACTCCAGCTGGGCCTTTACCACAGAGCTATGGGGCATAATTGAGGGCATCTGTGGGACCAGGAGGAGTGCCCTCCAGACCAAAACAGAGAGAGAGCCTTTCCCTGGACAGGCGAAGAGGAGGGAGGAGGAAACGGGCTGCTTCCTGCTATGTCTCTAACATTTGCTGACACATCCCAGGCGTAAGACACTTTAAATCTGTGATTGGCCTGGCGTGGTGGCTCACGCCTGTAATCCCAGCACTTTGGGAGGCCAAGGCAGGCAGATCACAAGATCAGGAGATCGAGACCATCCTGGCCAACATAGTGAAACCCAGTCTCTATTAAATATACAAAAAATAAGCTGGGCACGATGGTACATGCCTGTAGTCCCAGCTACTTGGGAGGCTGAGGCAGGAGAATTGCTTGAACCCGGGAGGCGGAGGTTGCAGTGAGCCGAGATCATGCCACTGCACTCCAGCCTGGGTGACAGAGCGAGACTCCTCTCAGAAAAAAAAGAAAAGTCTGTTACTTATTCTTATGACAAGGCTGAGGTGGGTGTTTCTCATGCCCTGGTGACAAATAAGGAAACAGGTTCAGGGAGACACAGCGAATAAGCAGGAACAGTCATATACAAACCTGCATCCACATGACTTCGAATTGTCCCTGGTGTAGCCCGTCCTGAGAGGGGGCCCTGACGATGGAGGGCACACAGGCCACAGGCTTGGGCCAGCCTCAGAGCCGCAGTTGCTAGGAAGACGACGGGAAGCCATCTGGAAGAGAAGAGAAGGGGCTGGTGGGCGAATGCTAGAGGAGGCTGCAGTTCTCAGACTTGGAAGTGGGTTTTGGCCGGGGAGGGGCACAGAAAGAATCCCAGGGGGTGTGAGGACGTCACCAGTTTTTCAGACTAACCAAATGGAATGGACGCTGATCGTGTAGGGGTGGCTGAGACATAGTACAGAAGCTACTAGGTTAGAGGCTAGAGCCCGATGTGGCCATTACAAGCCAGGGTGCTGAGAAGCCAACTGCACTGAATGTCTTCACTGGGGCGGCCTCGTTCAGCCCAGGGAAGATCAGCCACTCAGGCTGTGAGTGGAGTGCCGCTTGCTCTCAGGAGCATTTTGGAATCACACAGCTCTGAAAGAAGAAAAAGAAAGGAAGGAGAGAGAGGAAAGGAGAGAGAGAGAGTTCGTTGGAAGGGGTGGGAATGTGTTATTGCTTACATCCCTAAATCGGGACTATCTCAGGGTGCAATCATGTTTCTTTTCCTTTACTATGATGGCCAGTACCAAAGATCGAATGAACAAATCCCCTGCATTTTGGAACGGAGAGTCAGATTTAACAACTATCTGCTGAGAACCTCTAATGTCTCAATCTTTCAAGAATGTTTCCTGTTTTTGTTCTTGAAACAGTCCTTCAAGCTATGTATCATTTTTGCCATTTTCCATTTGAAGAAACCAGTTCAAAGACGTGAGGCAATTTATGTTTACAAAGCTAGTAAGTAGCACAGTCAACGTTTGAGTGAGACCATCTGACTTCAGATTGGGGCCCCCACAACACAGCTGCCACTGAAGGGTCTGCATATGGTGTAGATCACGGTACAACTCAGGTGGGACGTCACCAAGCAGCAAGATGCAGAGATGGAGTGCTGTGGAGACAAGGAAGTGCTGATTGCTTGGAACTGCTTCTGAGCTCCAGTGCGTCTTAGAAGAGAAGAGGTTGAACAGCAGTGGGCTCTGGGAAGGCTGACACTGGTAAAAGTCCAAAGGCAAATTTGATTTACTTCATTTTAAATCAGGTCATGGCTTAAAATTAACATCCTTTTTGTAAGCCCAAGATGTGGTATTGACCTCTGTGACTTCTGGAATAGTCTAAAATGGGAGTTCTTGTTTTGCGGTATCGGCCCCTTTGACACTCTGGTGAAGCCTTAGAACCCCTTCTCAGGATAATGTTTCTAAATGCACAAAATAAAGTGCATATAAGGAACCAACTTGCAATTTTGAAAATTGGTAAATAAAGGGAAAGACAGTACAGCGTGTGCATGCTGGCTTTCTGTTCTAACTCTACCACTGAGTCACCTAACAGGAAGACATATCTTTTTCCTTTGTAGAAGCATTATAGCTACTACATTGTAGTAATGATAGAATTCTAGAAAGTATTTCACATCTCCTGATTAATGAATGGATTCACGCATTAACCCTCAATGGCGGCAACTCCTGGAAGTCACGCTGCTTCCCTTTTGCCCCAAATCAAACCTGAACAGCATCAGGACTCTGAGTCCAACTGTCAGTTTCCAGAAAACTCACGGAAGAGGGAATGATACATGACACCACGGATGCAATCGGCAGCCTAGACCATGGGAAACTCTGCAGGGTAAATAACCTTTTTTTCCCCAATGAATCCCAAAAAGAGAGAGAGAAGAGTGAGGTTTTAATTACATTCTTTGATAGTCATGATTTCTTACTAATGGCATGTGTGTTCCTGCCACTGGAAGCAGAGTTTGCTGCCGCCACCTTCGTTCCATGTGCTACTTTGATTTTTGTAGGGTACCTGCTTTTTTATTGCAGCAACTGTCAGAACACAGATTCACAGAGACAAGGCTGCCGCCGTGAGGGATGTGGCCCTGTCTAACGTGGAACCGTGAACCACATGGGGCTACTAGTTTGTGTGGTGGCCACAGATGACAGTCATCACTGTGTTTCCCTTGAACGCTGAAAATATCGATGTTGGCACGCCTGTGAGTCTGCTCTGAGGTCGCAGCATGCCTTGGCACGCGGTTAGGGAGCAAAGCGCTGGTCTAAGTTATAACGCAGGTGCCAGGATCTAGAAGAACCCATAGCTCTTGATTTCTAGTCCCATCGGCCATATTCATGCCAGGACGCGGTCCATCTTCTGATTTCATTTCATAGGGATAGTGATATGTGTCCAGAATTTGGTGAAATTATGTAACAAGTTACTGGTCTGTTAAATTCTGAAAACCATCTCTACTTAGGTATATTGGACTTATCTGGACTATGTCCTCTTAGGCAAATTTCTTTTAGTGGGAGGTCTACTGTTTAAATGTTTAAAAAACTCTCCCTGTTCTTTTAGCTATGACAGTTAATTTCCATGTGCATTTCTACTTCTGGTCACAATGAAAGTAGTATCAAACTGGACCTTCTGTTGCTAAAAATCCATGAAGTTGGACCAAACGTATGAAATGAGGGTTTTCAGATGCTGGACAATAACAGTGCAGGCCTGTGCTCCCTGAACAAAGGGCGGTAAATGAGGTGAGCCCCAGGATTGCCCAGCGTCCTGCCCTGAGACTTCCCAAGGCAGGGCCCAGCGGAGCCCGGGCGGTACAAGGCCGTCCTGCTGAGTCAAGAAGTGTAGGCAACGCCGTGGAGCTGGAGGCCCAGAGAAGACGCTTCAGAAATCCACAGGGAGGCCTGCTGCCATCTTATTTGCTAAGGCAAGACTCCAAAACAGCAGGCAAAGACTGATGACCTGGGAGATGAGCTGAGTAGAAATTTCAGAACTGACACTTGGCTGGAAGACAATGAGGACCACCCACCCGTGTGGAGAGACCTCATCGAACACAGGCACTCAGTTGATATCCTGGAGCAGACATGCTTTAGGAATAAGGTTACTTAGCCCTAGAGTCAAGACTGGGCATCCACTAACTGAGCTTAAAATCAAGCCTTAAGAGGGTCACGTGGATCTGCAGGTAAAGTAACTGCCTGCTGCAACTGAATTCAATACTCTTCCAGTGAGGACAACGAAACCCAGACATTCAGCAATGTGGCACCCATTATGTCCAGCATGTAATAAAAACTTGCCAGCTGTACAGAGAAGCAAGGAAACGTGAGAAAAATGTGAAGAGAAAACTCAGTCAAAAGAAACTGACTCGAAATGGCAAAGACGATGGACTTTAATACAACCGTTATAAACAGGCTGAAAGATTCAAGTGAAAATATTGTGGGACCAATAGGGAATATCAATAGAGAAGCAAAAACAATTGGAAAGAAAAAACACGAGACTTCTAGAACTGAAAAAACACAATTGAAAACGAATATTTCCATTTCATCTATAAACCTTCTGATGACAATGTCTGTTTTGTCCATAAACACAACGCAGCAATAGCTTGTCTCACGTGTAAATAACATACGATGCGAGTGAGAGATCCCTCATTTCACTCCAGCAGTTTTCCTGCAAAGAAGCTGAAGAACTTCACCCACATCGAGGCACTCTCAGATCAGCTGGGCGGCACTGGGCGCCACAGGTGTATTCTCTAAGACAGGGCTCTCGACGGGACTTTCTGTGATGACGGAAATGATCAATGTCTGCACTACCCAATATGGCTGCCACCAGCCCCATGTGTTATTTACGTTTATTTTAAAAACTCGGTTCCTCAGTAGCAGTCGCCAAATTTCAAGTGGTCGTAACACAGCTCTGAGGTCTTAAAGTCAATTTTGCAAAAATCTTTTGTGTGTGTTTTGTTTTGTTTTGTTTTGAGACAGATTCTCACTCTGTTGTCCGGGCTGGAGTGCAGTGGTGCAATCTTGACTCACTGCAACCTCCGCCTCTTAGGTTCAAGGATTCTCCTGTCTCAGCCTCCTGAGTAGCTGGGATTACAGGTGCCTGCCCGGCTAATTTTTGATTTGATTTGATTTTTAGTACAGATGGGGTTTTGCCATGTTGGCCAGGCTGGTCTCAAACTCCTGGTCTCAGGTGATCAGCCCACCTGAGACCAGGTGGGCTGGTCCCGAAGTGCTGGGATTGCAGACGTGAGCCATTGTGCCTGGCCTAATTTTTTTTTTTTTAATGTTGAAATAATTAACTCAACTTCCAGAGCTTGGAATGGCTCAATGACTGCAGAGAAGAAATGTATGCACTAGGGAAATTTAGGCATGAGTTTTTTTTTTTTTCATTTCATTAGTTAATATGAAGTGAAGGCCTTGTCTGAACACAGTGGTCCTAAAGTTTCACAGGCAAAGCAGTTAGTTGGAGGCTTTGTTATAATGAAAATTTCTGTGATACACCCACCCCCAGATGAAGGAATATTAAATATGGTTATCTACTACTAGGTGGGACTGAGAAATCCACATTTTTTGGAAACATCCCAGATAATGCTGATACAAGAGTATGCCTTGAGAAAAGCTGACAAAATATTCAAATATTCAAATCAAATGTTGCCACTTCAATCAGTGTGAGTTTACATGCATGGTGTGGACAACTATTTAATTTTTCCTCTTGTAACTTTTGTTGGTGTTGAACAGCTATGCTCTATTTATTCATTTATTTTGAGAGAAGTTTCGCTTTGTCACTCAGGCTGGAGTGCAGTGGCACGATCTTGGCTTACTGCGACCTCCACCTCTCAGGCTCAAGCAATTCTCATGCCTCAGCCTCCTGAGCAGCTGGGATTACAGGCGCCCGCCACCAAGCCCAGCTAATTTTCATATTTTAGTAGAGACAGGGTTTCAGCATGTTGCCCAGGCTGATCTCTAATTCCTGAGCTCAGGCAATATGCCTGCCTCAGCCTCCCAAAGTGCTAGGATTATAGGCCTGAGCCACTGTGCCCAGCTTATGCTCTTTTTAAATATAGAAAAAACAGGTTTTTCTTTTTTTCCTTTTTCTATTAAAAGCAAACTATCTTTCTCAGATGATTCAAAACGTCATGTTTCTGTGTACTAGAACTTTGGATACATAGGTCCTATTTACTTGTTGAATGAGCAAATCCAGGTGACAGCTGTCTTAGGGACACTGTCTCTGAACACACTTGCTCCACACGCATGTGTGAACTCAGAGTGTGGGCCCCGAGACCCCTGGTCCTAGCTGAGTGCCCGCTTCTGTGTTGGCAGAATGCATTTCACAGGCAAACCTGTGAGTGTGAGCACGTTCTGGATCATTCATCGTTTTTTCTTGGAAATAAATTATAATAGGATTTTCACCCTCAAACTCACCAAAATGTGTGTTCTCCCTTCGAGGTCATGGAAAATTCTCTCACATAATAACATAGGATAAATACAGATTTGGCTTCCTGAATTCATTTTATGAAAATCACACTTGGAGGCATTCTAGAAGGAGTCCAAAGAGGACAGTTTGATTTTAGGAACCTTCTTTTATCAACTTTTTCAACACTGAGCTGGCAAGCCTGCTCTGAGGCCTGACAGAGCCAGTGTTTTCATCAAATTCATTTCTCATTAAACCACTGGGTTTCTTCTGCTTCAAACTAAAACACTCTGCAGGATATTGTATCTATAAAAAATAATTTTAGAAAGATTTTCTAATCTTGTATTTAAAAGGATTATCTGTTTGCTTAATTAAATTCCTCATTTTATTTTAAAAGCCAAACCAAATGTTTTGTGTGGTAGCGTTTTGCACTTTTGATGTAACGGTGGGAGACACATGAGGCGATGGTATATTTGTGCCCTGTAAATGCTACATCATACACATTTTCCAGATTACACAGGAATCATCTAAATAGCCCCAGTGCCAGCCATAATTCCATTTTGTCTCTTTTGTATATGTTATGTACTAGTGAGGAGAAGGGCACCGTTATATTTAAGTATAGCGATGTACATGTATTTTGAGAAGAAAAAAAATTTTTCCTTATTTATTCTTTATCCAAATTTTGAAGCTTATACAATGGTCTGCCATAAAATACTTTTTTTTTTTTGAGAGTTTCATGTGCAGATTCCCTGAATCCATTTTGCTTACATGTTCAAAGAACATCTCCACATTTGGGGCCACAGTAGTTTCATTGATTTTATTTCGGGAACGTTTGGCCCCAGCAATAGCCTACTTTTTCTGTGATAGAGAAGAGATTAATAAATTAACACCTTTATAAATCCCACGTGCATCTTCTGCTTCCGAACATTTCTGAATAGGGCCCATGAATCACTTAATAGTTCTGTGAAAGGCTTTCTGTGGCAATTCTTTGGATACCTCCAGCCACTAGCTGAAATTCCATGTTCGTGGACTAGGTGGAATAATTACCCTGAGTTATCACTTACGTGAGAGCACTGAGATCCTCTCATCCTCTGTGGGGACTGGCGTGCTTCTGTGGCCGTGTTCTCCCTGTTTGCCTGAGTCCCCCGGCTTACTGGCCTTGTTGCTGGGGCTGTTGCTGGTGCTGGTGCTTGTCACTGTGGCTCCTATTTCTAAGAACACCCTTCACAGAAATGCTTCCCCTTCAAGGTTTTATGGCAGCTTCCATGCTCTCCTCAGCATGCTCAAGTGTGGGGTGGCTCCTGTCACTTCTATGGGAGTCACACTCCCTTTCCTTTCCCTATTTCAAATGAAGACAGTCTCTTTCAGTTGAAAAGGGAAAGGAGGGATCACAGCTAACATTAGACTCGAACACCAAAATCTAAACAATTGCAACTGGCCTTAGGGCATTTCATCTCTGGAAACAGCATCACACACCCCATCCCTTCCCTGCCAATCAGGCACTTCACAGGGAGTATCTGCAGACATCAGAAACGGCACATTTAGAGATGGAGAGGCAAGAAGGGCGGGATTTGGCAGATTCAAACACTGCCCATTCCTAGCCTAAAGGACCTCTGATCACATCGTCCTCACGTGTCTCCTAAGGAGCCAGGAAAACTGGTTTCACCTCCTGTGCTTTGTGGGGAATGTGTCTCCTAAGGAGCCAGGAAAACAGGTTTCACCTCCTGTGCTTTCTGGGGAATGTGTCTCCTAAGGAGCCAGGAAAACAGGTTTCACCTCCTGTGCTTTGTGGAGAACTCCACTGCAGCCCCCGAACGCTCCTTCCTCATGCCCACGCAACTGTGTATGAACCTCGGTGTCCATCAGTGGTGGCACCTGGTGTTTAGAGAAGAAAGGCTGAGGAACTGCAGCTGGCTCTGGTTTTCCATAAAAACTCAAGGACACAGGGAGACAAGGGAAAAAAGGAGAGGATTCTGTGAGACAAAACAGTGAATGTCCAAGACCCAATAAAAGAGAAAATTGCAATATGATTAGCCATGCAAAGGCTTAAGATGGATGACAAGCCAGGGAGGGAAAACGTCCTGAGACCTTCTTCAGGCTTCTGATGAGGGTCAGCGTTGCCCAGGAAAGCTGTCCGGGATGCAGGCTGCAGCGGGGGCGGGGGACTCCCGGTTAAACTTGGCAATTTCAACACGTGTTTCATTGTTTTTCTTTCTTGTAACCCCATTAACATGAAAATTAAATAATATCAAAAAGGAGAGGAGGCAACAGTGGCTTATGAACAGCAGTACATTTTTTGGAGATTAGAAATGAAGAGAAAGCAGACCTAAGACAGCCAACCCAATGCCTGAGTGAGTGACAGGATAAGAGCCATGCCAGTCTCACCACAGAACCAGAAAGGACCCAGAAACTGAAATTCCAGCGTCTGAAATGATAGAGCTGAAAGGAGTCTGGAGTCCACAGGAGACACGCTGCATGGGAAGTGCCTCCTCCCCAGCACACCAGCGGCAGCCCCTTCTCCAATGCAGCAGGAGAGGGGCAGGAGATGAGGGGAGGGACAAGGGCTGCATCTCGAGAGCTTCTCTCCTTGAGAGCTTGTGGCCTGAACTGGGGGTCCCTCCATCCCCTTCTGCACAGTTGTAAGAATGCCTATAGGTGATGGCAAAATTCTTTTCTAGAGAAACAAAAGGATTCAAGAAGGTGGGGGGGATCCCCAAACCTATAGCTAACTGTGACATCTGGATGTTTCTGCAATGAAACATTCAAGTTTCAGGATGCAGTAAAGCCTGCCAGGTATCATACAGCCCCTCCCAAAGCTTCCAATCAGTTCTTCCGTGCCTCATTTAAAAAATTAACAGAAAAAAAGAATAAACAGACATTGGAGGAAAGCCCCTACATGAAAGACTGAGTACAAAATTAACAGGCAAAGGGGTTCAGAAGAAACCAAAGCCATTCAGGACAAGTAGAGGCATTTACATAAAACTCATAAAGAGGATATCATAATTCATGAAATGAAACCAGCACAGTATTTAAATCAAAAAGATATAAACAACTCAGAGAACAAAATGTGTCTTGGAATGTAAAAATATGATTGTTGAAAACAACACATCAATGAAATACGTGAAGGATAAATGTGAGAAACTCTCCAAGAAAACAGAACCAAGAAAGCAAGAGAGAGAGACAGCAAATAGGAGAGAAATAATATAAAAATCAAAAGGCGATGCAAAAGACATGATCTCTGTCAGGAATTCCAGAAAGAGAGACCAGAGAAAAATAGAGATTTTTTTGTTTTGTTTTTGAAATGGGGTCTCGGTTTGTCACTCAGGCTGGAGTGCAATGGTGCCATCTTGGCTCACTGCAACCTCCGCCTCCTGGGTTCAAGTGATTCTCCCGCCTCCTGTCTCCAGTTTGCTGAGCAGCTGGGATTACAGGTGCATGCCACCACACCGGGCTAAGTTTTGTATTTTTAGCAGAGACAGGGTTTCACCATATTGGTCAGTCTGGTCTCAAACTCTTGATCTCGTGATCTGCCCACTTCGGCCTCCTGAGAGAACATTTTAAAGAAATAACTCATGAAATTTCTCAGAATTGAAGGATACAACTTTCAAGATGGAAAGAGTACACCAAAGTCCCAGCACAGGAAATGAAAAGAGACATCAATACACATCATCATGCAACCTCAAAATCCAGGAATAAAGAGAGAAAATAAAAACAGACAACAAAATAGTTTGCACAGAAAAACCATACATCAGGCCAGGCGTGGTGGCTCACGCCTGGAATCCCAGCACTTTGGGAGTCTGAGGCAGGCAGATTACAAGGTCAGGAGATCGAGACCATGCTGGCCAACCTGGTGAAACCCTGTATCTACTAAAATACAAAAAAATTAGCTGGGCATGGTGGTGAGCACCTGTAGTCCCAGATATGCAGGAGGCTGAGGCAGGGAAATTGCCTGAACCCAGGAGGCAGAGATTGCAGTAAGCCAACATCACATCACTGCACTCCAGCCTGGCGACAGAGCAAGACTCCGTCTCAGGAAAAAAAAAAAAAAAAAAAAAAAAAAAAAAAAAAAAAAAAAAAAAAAAAAAAAAAAAAAAAAAAAAAAAAAAAAAAAAAAAAAAAAAAAAAAAAGAAAGAAAAAAAGAAAAAGAAAAACGATAGATCAGATTTTTTAAAAAGCAAGCTAAACAAAAAATTGGTCATATATAAAAGGCTAGGACTCAAAAGAGCATAGACTATCTATAGCTAATGCCATACTTGACCTGAAAGACTGAAAGCTTTCCCTAGATCAAGAATAAGACAAGAATGCCATTCACCACTTCACTCCAACACTGCACTGGAGGTTCTAGCCCAGGAATCTGCAGCCCCCAGCCATTGGCTGGTACCTGTCACTCTCTGCGGCCTGTTAGGAACCAGGCCACCCAGCCTAAGGTGAGCAGCCAGCAAGGCTTCATCTGTATTTACAGCTGTTCCCCAACACTGACATCGCTGTCTGAGCTCCGCCTCCTGTCAGACGGCAGCATTAGATTCTCATAGGAGCGTGAACCCTATTGTGAACTGCGCATGTGAGGGATCTAGGTTGCGTGCTCCTTATGAGAATCTAATGGCTGATGATCTCTCACTTTCTCCCATCACACTCAGATTAAATCATCCGGTTGCAGGAAAATGAGCTCAGGGCTCCCACTGATTCCACATTCTGGCGAGTTGCATAATTATTTCATTATATGTATCAACGTAAGAATAATAGAAATAAAGTCTACAACAAATGTAATGCACTTGAACCGTCCTGAAACCACCCCCAATACCCCAGTCTGTGGAAAATTTGTCTTCCACAAAACTGGTCCCTGGTGCTGAAAAGGTTGGGGACTGCTGTTCTAGCCTGCAATAAAATAAAATAAAATAAGAAAAATAAAATACATCCAGATTAGAAAGAAATAAAAATGTCTTTCTTGCACATGACAGGATGTCTATGGCAAGAATCCAAAATTAAAATAGTTTGGGATAAATATGACAAAAGATGTATGAGATCTTTGCACTGAAAACTGAAAAACATTACTAAGGAAAACTAAAGAAGATTTAAATAAATGGAGATTATATAACACGTTGATGGATTGATGATTCAATGTTGTTAAGATATCAGTTCTTCCAAAATTCATCTATAGATTCCATAAGGTCTCAATTAAAACTGCAGAAGGCTTTTATGTTTTTCTAGACATTGATAAGCTTATTCAAAAATTTATACGGAAATGCAAAGTACATACACAACTTTGAAAAACACTAAGTTGGAGTATTTACACTATCTGTTTTTAGGACTTTTATATGGTAATTGGGATTGTGTGGTATTGACCAAAGATAGATCAATATATCAACATAAAAGAATAAAAAGTCCAGAAGTAAAACCACACATATATGGTCGACTCATTTTTGACAAAGGTGCCACGGCAATGTAATGGGGAAATAATAATCTTTTCAAAAAATGACACTAGAACGATGAGCAACAATATGCAAAAAATACTAACGCTTACTTCATGTCACATATAAAAATTAATTCAAAATGCATCATAGACCTAAATGTGAGAGCTAAAACTATAGAATGTCAGAGTGTTGCTCATTAGAATTTTTTGTGATGATGACACTACTCTTTGTTGTACTGATCAAGATGATTGCCACTAGCCCCCTGTGACTATTCAGTGCTTGAGATGTGACTGGTTGACTGAAGGATGACATTACTTATGGATAAACAACTGTCTCTCCTAACAGCAGAATACTCACCAATAAAAGGAATGGCCTATTGATGCATGCTATATATGGATTACTCTTAAAATTATTATGCTAAGTGAAAGGAGCCAGACAAGAAAGAGCACACACTATAAAATCCCATGCATATAAAATTCTAGTAAATGCAAACAAACCCATAGTGACAAAAAGCAGATTCATGGTTGCTTGCAGGTAGAGCAAGGTAGGAGAGAGGGTTTGCAACTCAGGGAAGGGAAATTTTGAGGGTGATGGATATGCTTGTTATCTTGATTGTGATGATAATTTCATGGGTATATATATTTGTCAAACTGTATCAAATTGCATATTTTATATGTGTACTTTTTACTGCATATCAATTATCCCTCAGTAAGCTGTAAAAACAAATAGTATGGATTGTTCAAAAGCAACATCATACGTTGGAGCCAAAATCACAAGGGAAATTTAATTTTTACCTAGATTCCTATACCTAGCTAAACTATCACTCTAGACTTGTACGGCCTATTAGAAGGCATAACTTACCAAAACAAGAAATGAAATCCAGCAAGAGAATACATGGGATGTGGAAAATGGGAGATCTGTGGCAGAGAGGTGACATGAAATGTGATGATGACCGCCATGCAACAAGGGGACAGAGGCCTCCCAGGGCTGGCTGCAAGAAGAAGCTGAGCTGATAGTTCCTGATGTATTCAACCTTGCAGAACATACTACTTAAAGATGTTTACTAATAATGATGCAGAATTTGGAAAGAATTTGTGATAGGACTGTAGAAAACCGAATGGATGAACAACATCAATTCTCACAAAACAAGACCATTAAAAACTTTAGGTAAAACAAACAGTTTCCCAAGAATGGAACTATCATAGTTTACCACTGGGCTCAGCTGTGAACAATACTTATACATTTAAAATAAGGTAAACACTTGGCATTCACTTAACGAAAACTAATGATGTACCTACTTTGGAAAAGACAGGAGTAGGAAAGAACACCATAGCTTTATAGTCTCCACTAAGTTCTCAGTAGATAATGTCTACAATTAAGGAATCAAGAATAAGCAATACAAACATAGAATCCAGAAATATGGAGACAAATATGTGAGAAAAATGCCAAAAGAATTATACAAAGTTGCTGCTGGGGAATGGGTCTGAGGGACGGGCTTGGACAAAGCGCGGGTCTGCTGTTTTCCTTAGAAGCCTATGATACTGTTTGCCTTTTAAGGAAATGCTCATATCCATTATCTTATGAATATCAGAGTCTGTCAGCTCTGGGTTTTAATCCTGAATCTTCTGTTCATTGATGATATACCCTTCGGGAGATTACTTAACCCCTCTTAGTCTCCTCACTCTGTAACAAGGGGATTAATTATACATCTCAGAGATGTAGTGGGGATAGAATGAGATTATGTATGTGAACTGCATAGTGACTGTGTTGCATTCTTCCAAAGGGATGAAGGTGGCTTAGTAAAAATAAAAATAACTCCCAGGTGGCATCTGGGAGTTCCTCAGTTTCCTTTCTGCCGTAACAGAGGGACCATGTCATTAGGGATAGATTTCACATTAGTGTGGCCACTACGTTCAGTCTTAACATAGCAACAGGAAGTCCCCTCTGGCCTGCTGTGGCTTCTACAGTGCCGTGATGTAGGTATCAGTTCAGGGTAGATTCAAGGTCATTGACAGGGTAACTAGTTGGTAGGAATATGTATAAAAGCTTCTTCTGCAAACAGGTCTAGGCAACGGCAAGCGTATTTGAAAGCTCATGAAACACTAAACCAGCAGAACCAAGACTTTTAGAATGTGGACTATTTACTAGGCAAGAAAAGTTAGTGTCATTGTCAGTCACCACCCACATAGCTTGAATAGTGTTTCCCCAAAAGACGTTGAGGTCCTAACCTCTAGCCCCTTCGAATGTGCCTTTATTTGGAAATAGGGTATTTGCAGATGAACAGGTCAAGGCAAGGTCATCAGAGCGGGCCCTAATTCATCGCCTGTTGTCCTTGGAAAGAAGGGGTACTTGAAGCAGGCTCGCGTGCACTCAGGGAGCTCGCCCGTGAGGGGGAAGGCAGCAATCAGGTGGTTTGTACCCAAACCAGGGAACGCCGAGAATGCCAGCTACACTGTAAGCTGGGGGAAGCCTGCACCGACCCCCTCACAGCTGCAGAAAGGACCAGCTCTGCCAACACCTTGATTTTGGACTTCTCTCCAGAGCTGTGAAAGAATAAACTTCTGTTTTTTAAGCCACCCTGTTAGTGGTACTGTTATGGCAGCCCCCAGAAATGAACACAGTGAGGTCCCATTTAGTACAAGGGGGTTCAAGAGTCTCCTAATTTAATCCTCCTAAAATAATCCTGTGAAAGCTTAAGTGGAGGCTGTTAACACTTGCTCTTCATCTTTGATCCACGCCTTCCAGCCCTGATCAGCCATGCAGCAGCACCTCTCTGGATAGGGTGGCTTCATCACCAAAATGTCCTTGTCTTCCTAACACTTGGTCTTTCCAGTATGACCCATCTTGACTCTCCTTTGGATTCACTTCTAGCTTGTAGGAAATCCCTTGCTCCTAATAATATCCCTAATATTCCATGTTTTTCCTGGCCTGAATTACAGTCTTCATTGTGGTGGTCCAGTCGTTGTAATGAATGCATACAACCGAAATATTTAATCACATCTGATACAAATGCAATTCAATGAATACAGTGGGTCAACTTCAGTAGGAATGAGGTTGTTTCAGGTGATTTTTACGTCTTTTCAATGAGCATGGGTAACACCAGGTAAGGAAGCCTAATGCCTTTTATTTTTTGCTTAAACTGGGGTCCAATGACATACTGGCCGAATGTCAATAACCTGCTTGCTCTTGTTCACTGCCTTCTCTCATCACTGCCCCATATTTTCCTCAGTATTTCTCAATTTTACTCAACAACAAAAAAAGAAGAAAGTCAATTTTAAAATAATAAAATGATTTGGCCACCTGTGGTGGCTCATGCCTGTAATCTCAGCACATTTTGAGGCTGAGGCAGGAGGATCACTTGAGCCCAAGAGTTTGAGACCAGCCTGGGCAACATAGTAAGATCTTGTCTCTACAAAAAAAAAAAAACGTTTTTTTTTTTTTTTTTTGAGACAGAGTCTCACTCTGTCACCAGGCTGAAGTGTAGTGGCACGATCTTGACTCACTGCAACCTCCGCCTCCTTGGTTAAGGTGATTCTCCTGCCTCAGCCTTCTGGGTAGCTGGGATTACAGGCATGCACCACCACGCCCAGCTATTTTTTGTAGTTTCAGTAGAGACAGGGTTTCACCATGTTGGCCAGGCTGGTCTTGATCTCTTGATCTCCTGATCTGCCTGACTTGGCTTCCAAAAGTGCTAGGATTGCAGGCATGAGCCACCATGCCCGGCCCAAAAAAATGTTTTAAGTTAGTCTGGTGTGGTGGTGTGTGCCTGTGGTCCCAGCCACTCAGGAGGCTGAGGTGGGAGGACCACTCGGGCCCTGGAGGCTGCAGTGAGCAGTGATGGTGTCACCACACTCTGGCCTGGGCAACACAGCAACACCCTGTCTCTAAACAAGCAAATTAATTAACAAAAGAATTTTGAAAACAGTAGTTTAGTGTGCATAATTAAGAGTTATCCTTTTCAAAGGGAGCATTTTCCTCAGATAGGTATATATTTGATGAACATGTAAGATAAAATAATTATTCAAAAAAATAAAAAGCTTAATGAGTTTTGGTTTCAGGGTGCCAGTGATCACTTAGTACTGACTCCTCTGCTTTTTAAACTTCTACCTTTGCTCATGGACTTGACTGGTCCTTTCTGTCACTATCACACACTATTAATAGTCTTGCTGCTGGTGGTACACATCAACTTTCCCCCATAGCCATCCCTGACATTCAGAACTATAGACACTGTAACCTGCTGGTTTAGAGAGAAGAAAACTCTGAACTCAAAAAGAAAGAAAGTACTGGAACAAAAGTGTTTCTAGGAGAGTTAACGAAATGAAATAGGTAGAATCTGGGGTAACTCTTAGAGCAGTTTTGGTGATGGTCAAAGCTGTTAGACTAAGCATCTTCTTTAGAAAGTTTGTAGAAATCCCTGCCTGGGGAGCATCTGTGACCAAAATAGGCGACAAGCTGATGGACACGCTTTAGAAGCTCCTCGGCACGGGAGTGCACATGCTAGCATTCTGCCATCTCTAATTCTGTCTGACTTGCATAGATTTAAATTTGGTTATGTTAATCTGAGTAAGATGTTAACGTAAAAGCTTTCTTGCTCATTAAAAAAAATCATTTATTTCAGTCTTTAAACTGAGAATACTACTAGAAATGTAGTCTCAATTCTAAAATACTGACTATGAAATCTGGATAACAAAACAAATTATCCACACTAAGGAAAATTATATAAAACTCTTAAAATAATTAAGCCCACACCCTATTGTTAAAAAATGAACACATCCCCTGTAGAAACTATTTGCAAAAAGCTAAAATTGTATTTAAAACCACAGCTTCAACTGAATGGTATAAGTGCATAAACACAAAATGTAGGAAAAAATAGATAATTTTTGTGATAGAATGTTAGGAAGAGAAAAAAAATAGAAAATTTTATGTCAATCTATAGGCTACCAGTTCAATATCAATTTGAATACTGTAAGTTTTCATAACACCCTTAGCACCCCAGGGATTTTTTACAGTGTTCCAAGCTGAAATGCCTAACTATTCTGTTTGTTAAACAGTTAAGTTCAAACAACTTAATACGTATTTCTGTTCTAATAATGTAGCCACCATTTTTTAAAGGGACACATATAGATTGAAATGAAGAGTCATATTTTCCCGTGACTTCTTGCACAGCAGCCTTCCGTCCTGGCAGTCTGCACGTGGCTGCCTTGAGCTCTCTGCCTCTCCAGCCCGCCTCTCCTCCATCCAACCCCGCATCTCCTGGTCTGCACCACGTTTCCCACAGGAATTGCTTTTGACATAGCAACTGTCAAGAGCCCAGTTTCACAAATATATGATGTCATCCAGAGGGGTGCAGCGACAGGTTCACCCTAGGAGCTAAAGCTGCCTCCAGATAGCTCACAAGGCCTGGGACTGGCCCGCATTGCTATTTGTCTCCGAATTTAAAGCTATCCTGAGCCTGCGGAGCTCTGGGGTGCCTCTGCTCACAGTTTGAGAAACCACAGGTGTCGGGGACCAGGTTGGGGTGGGTCACGAGGCACCATCCTGTCACCGGGGAAGGGGCAGATTTGCTTCTCTTGCACTGTACTGACACCAATCATTCTGATTCAGAACACTAAATTCCAAGTTTTGTATATTTCAAATATCCAAGCAAGTAAGACAGTGAAATCCACACTGCAGCAAGGGTGGTACAAAGTGGAATCCTAACTGGCTCCGGAGGCAGAGCGGGTAGAATGAGCTGTGGACCTATTTCCACATCAAGATCCTGTCTCACTGCATCTCACAGGAGCCTGCAGAGGCCTCCTGATGGCTCCATGACAAAGCCAGATTGTGGCCCAGCAGGGTCCCTCACAGTTCTGGTTTCAGTCTGGGGCAGGGAGTGGGGCTGCCTGTTCCCTGCTTGACCTGCTCCTTCCACGTGACTGAACCAGCCCCGTGCACCTTATCTTAATAGGATAGGACCCAACACAGCACAGCACAGCACAACACAAAACAACAACACGACACACAGCACACAATACAATACAACACAGTATAACACAGCACACAGCACAGCACAACACAACACACAGCACAATATAACACAACACAGCACAACACAACACACAGCACACAGCACAGCACAACACAACACACAGCACAATATAACACAACACAGCACAACACAACACACAGCACAATTTAACACAACACACAGCACAGCACAACAAACACACAGCACAATATAACACAACACAGCACAACACAACACACAGCACAATTTAACACAACACACAGCACATAGCACAGCACAACACACAGCACAATACAACACAACACCATAACAACACACAGCACAATTTAACACAACACACAACACACAGCACAGCACAACACAACACACAGGACAATATAACACAACACAGCACAACACAACACACAGCATAATTTAACGCAACACACAGCACACAGCACAATACAGCACAGCACAATATAACATAGCACACAGCACAGCACAACACAACACACAGTACAACACAACACATAGAACCTAGTACAACACAGCACAGCACAACACCAGGCCACACACAGTACACAGCACACAGCACAGCACAATATAACACAACACACAGCACAACACAACACACAGCACAATATAACAACACACAGCACACAGCACAATACAGAACAGCACAATATAACACAACACACAGCACACAGCACAGCACAACACAAAACCGCACAACACAACACACGACACAACACACAGTACAGCACAACACATAGCACACAACACAGCACAGCACAACACACAACACAACATACAGCACAACCCAGCATGTAGCACAGCACAACACAGTACAATACAACACAACAGAACAAAACAGCACAGCACAATACAACACAACATAGTGCAGCCCTACAAGAAAACAGCACAGCGCAGCAGCACAACCTACAAGCACTCCCCACCCACACCCTGTGCGAATGATGCGGCAGGTGTGGGAAGTCAGAGCCAGCAAGCTCCAGGTCCCAGGTCCAGAGTTGACCTCACTGAGACCCCCAGGGCTTCCTCCCGCAGAAGCTCCCGCACCCTCCCCAGCTCTCCTGTCCCTGAGGAGGGGTCCACGCCCATGCCCCCCCCCACGCAGCAGGAGCTTATCTCGCTCCCTTTCTAGCACCTCATCTCTGGGCGCTGGACTGTGCTTTCTGTGTCTCAATCACCGCAGCAGCCTCAGCTGCGCAATGACTGACGTTCTCGGTGTTCTGTGACACGGCCTCTGGGGTGTGGGGCCCATCATGAGGAGGGGCTGGCCCCACGTCCACAGGGACAGAGGCACTCCCTGGGCCGACCCGGGCCGGCCTTTCCCTGAGCTGGCTCTGTGATCCTTGCGTCTGCCCTGCTCTACCGAATTCAACTCCGTGAATATTTACTTTCCCTCTGCTATGTGCCCAGAGCTGTGCTGATGCTGGAAATCAAAACTGAAAGAGTCTAGCCGTCGGAGAGGCCAGGTGATGGGGGTGGGCCTGCCTCCACCTGCCGTCTCCCCAGGAGCACCGGCTTCCTCAGGACACATCCCACGGAGGGCAGGCTGGTCCACCCAGCTGAGGACCTGCTGTGGTGAGGGTGCAGGGCCAGCATGCTGCCTTAGCCCTTACTTGGTTAAGTTTTGAAAAAAATCCTCAAGTGAACAAATCACCTTAAAATGTTATTGCAAATGTTCTACTTTTCTCAGACCTAATCTAATATCATCAGAACTGGTTCAAACTAAGTAAAAACGTTATTCAAATTGGTACTGAGCTTTCACTTTATAGATTGATTTAAAATGATCTATTTTTTATCTATCGTATCTTAATGCAATTGCAGTTTTTAATTTGAGCTGTGATTTTAAATATAATTTTATTTTTCTGCAAATAGTTGCTACAGGTGATATATTCATTTTCATATAATAAAGTGTTGGTTAAAACATTTCAAGAATTTTATATAATTCCCAAGTAAGTAAATAACTTGATTTGTTATCCAAATTTCACTCAGTATTTTAAAATTAAGAACATATTTAAAGCAGTATTCTGTTTGAAAAACTAAAATATATAACTTTTCTAAAGAAACATTTTAAATTAAAAGAATTTTTTAAATTCTCTCATTTAAAATTAGTTTTTCTTACGTGCTCTTCAAGCAGAGAATGAGGTCTTCCACAACCAGCCGTTAATCTGTATCTGTGTCTATAAATACAGTGGATGCTGTCTTCATTATGAGCGGCAGTACGGTAACATCCATAATGCCGGATTAGGTGCTGCGTGGATAAAATACTGTTGATATGCAATAGTTTATTCTGTTTAGCCCCTTCTATTGGCATAACCCCTTCCTCTCAAAGAAATTTAAAGTACTTAATGTATCAGGCCTTTTTAACAAGGTCTTCCCATTTTACAGATGATACTACTGAGAAATTCAGTAGCTAGATAACATATCATCATCATTATTATAGTTATGATCTATTGGACAAAAGCGATTCAACCCTTTTGTGGTACTATTACATGGCCCTTCTCTGACCTTTCAAAGGCCCTTAAAATAACCCTCAATAACAAGAGTGTTTGGGCCCATATTGTATTCATAAGTATTGCACAGAGCCAGTCTACTTACATACAAATTAGTTTGTTACAATTAGAAATCGATAAGACACAATATCTGACTTTGTTTAGTCCTTTTCATCATGCTGTCTTTAAAGCAAAAATGGATGTGTGGTTTCTGCTTCCTCTGCTCCCCCCAGCGGCTCTTCAGGAGGGTCAGGATATATTTGCAGGCAGCTAACACAACCGTAGGAAAATGGAAATACAGTCAGTATATCCGTCTTTTCTATTAGGAAGACTCTAATGATCTAGCTCAAAAAATTTTTTTTCTTCTTCCACTAATTTAATTTTTTTCAAAAATCATCTAAATTGAACAATTAAGTGAGAGCACTTTACAAATAATAAATAGCTACTCAAATTTAAATGATCTAGAGACAGCCTTAGTAGCTACTTACCATTAAAAAAAAAAGCACCATCTCCTAACACAGGTTTCCCAAGTGTCATTCAGGATTGGCCTCAAAATCTCCCCAAGTGTGCCTAAGAAAGGGCAGACCTTTGAGGCCTGCTGGAACCCCAGAAGCAGCCTCCCAGTGGCACTGAGTCTGAGAACCTGAATTTGGAGCCAGCTCTCCCAGTGATCCCATGCACCTTGAAGCTGAAAGACCATTACCCTTGTAAATCTCTAAGTTTCCATCTTTGACCACCAAAACCAATCTGAAGCAATCATTCATTAAAAAACAAAGCAGTTATATCTACTCTGTTCAAATTGACATTGCAATCTGCATCTATCGATAAAGAACACCCAACGTGCAAGTCTCATAGGAAGACCACCTGAGGGAGTATTTATCAGAGCACCAGGAAGTCACGGGCTCCAGGGTGGATTTACCTCCTCTGCGAAAGCTTCCCTGGTTCTCACACACTGGGCAAGAGCACCCTGCTGAGCATCTGGCATGGGCCCGTGTCACACACCCATAACCACTGACATCATACTGCCTGTGTGATCCTCAGTCTCACCCACCAGATGGTGAGCCCGGTAGGGCTGATCTTCGCATCCTCAACACATGGACACAGGCTGGACACATAGCATGTGCTCATACTCAACTTGAACACTTAATGGACTCGTAATAAATGCTTGTTGAACAGATGAAAGAATGAATGTCACAACTGTCAAGCAACCTTAAACAGAAATCACGATTAATATGGATACACGGAAAGACTGTGGTTTGTATAGCTTCCATTGTTTCCTACCTAGGCCAGATCTGGCACTTAATGTCCCAGTCGTCCACCGGACGTGCCCTGAGATGACTCGGGATCCTTGATCGAGTGCTTCCTATTTGCTGGGCACTGCATGCACCTTACATGATGTGTCCCTGTGAAGCTGGTTTTATAATTTCTGTTTTACATCTGAGGAAATGGACTCAGAGGTAAGGACATTTGCCCAAGGACACAGAGCTAATCTGTGACCAACATGATGAGAGTGTGAAAATGCAAACGGCCAGTTTTTACAAGGAGAAACTTCATTCTTCAGTTCAATTTCTAACACAAAGAACTGACTTCTGCTTCTCCATCTACCTGGACACTCACCACTGAAGTTCAGGCTTTTCCACTTACTGAAATTTCCCACAAGACTTTGAAGTACTTAAAGCAGGAGGTTGCTAAATCCTTTCTGAGGCTAAAATATGCTCACCTGGCTTTCCTTCTATTCTGTTACTTGGAACGAAAATGTAAGCTGACCTCTGCTTTGAATTTTTTCAGGGTGATCTTGACACTGCTAGTCTACGGTTTATAGGTTTTAGGTACCTGGAAGGCACCCCCGCCCGGGAAATTCCAGGACCCATCCTGTGAAATCCCAGGTCAGTTCCTTAGCTGCCAAGAGTGTTTCTGCGTCTTAGGAGTGCGTAGGACTGGCATGGAGTGCTACTGCTGCCACTAAATATCATCTCTCGTTAGCATTTCCGGGGTGCTCGGAGAGAAAACAATGTCTGGGTGATGACTCTTGTCAGTCTCCCCATTGTCAAACCCCATCTCACGTTCCTCCACACTCACAATATTTCCCCATTGGGAACATGCCTGACATTGCAATTTCTCAAAACTGCAGCTCTGCAGTGAATGCCTAATTCCTGAAACTGCAAAATCTAACAAAAGCGGATTTTTTCCACTGATTTGACTGGCTGACTATTTCAAGGCTTTGCGTGTGATGACCTGCTGCTCTCCACAAACAACGTCTTCAATGCACCCACATGGTTGCTCTGAAGTGGCCGAGGGCAATTACAGCCTCGCCAGCTGCCTACCGGGCATTGGGAATTACTCACAAGGTCCAGCGTTTCTCTCCCAGACGCGATTTCCCCACAAGTCACACTTAGCAACTTGCCAAGCAGCTGTGACTTGATTTTGAACACAGAACCCATTTTCCACCAGTGCTCTATGTCACCCAGGGTGAGCTGCGGGCCGGTCACTCACTCAGAGCTGCTTGTTTTGTGTTGTTTTAAAAATTGCTTTGTCCTCTGTTTGTGTTTTAGTGTTGGTGTTTCATGTCGGCGGATGAAAAGTAATTTAGACAAAAACATGGGAATCCTGTTCTTTTTATTTTTACTATCAAAATAGATGATCTTTTCCCGTCTTTGGATCTATCACTTGCTTGGGTTCTTCATGCGTTTTTCATGTTAAAACTCTTGCTGTTGTACTTTCAGCACAAATTTCCAGCTTGGTTGCTAAGGAAGATTAATTCATCTGCTTGCTTTCTTTGCCCCCTGACCTCCCCCTCCTCTTCACCCACACTCCGGTTTTCACTCCTTTCCCGTGGAGCCGCGGCTTTCCCTCCGCGATGAAAAACGCCACGCGCAACGCCCAGGAGCTGCAGCTCTGCCCGGGTGGAGAAGCCAGTCTAGTGATAAACAGCCTTGATATTTTATACCCCGATTCTGCGTCACGCACGCCCCCCAGAAACAGGTCTCGGGCTGCGAAGAAGCTCAGCTAAGGCGCAGATTCCTGGAGAGCCTGGGGATGCGGGGTCCGGGAGCGGAGCCAGGCCTTTCTGAGATTTTTTGTTTCTTATGGAAATTAAGAAAGAGTTTCTAAAACGGAGCCTCTGGGGCTGAGAGCGCGGGCAGCGTTCTCTCCAGTCCTCCCTCCAGCGGAGCAGCCGAAGCAGCCCCGGGCAATGGAAAAGGCAGGTGTTTACGGAGGAGATGGAGTCGGGGGAGGGCAGCCAGGCACGCCCTGCAGGCCCCAGGCCCGCACCCGGGTCGCTAGGGCGCGGGCGCGCTCCCCCCACCCCCCTCCCAGGATGCCACTGGCCTGGGGCACTGAGGTCGCGTCCCCTCCCCCTCCCTGGTCCCCTCCCCCCATGGCCCTGGACCCGGCCGGGCCCTGCCTCCCCTCCCCCTTCCTCGCGCCCACTTGTTGCTGTCCAGCCCGAGATGTGCTCGTTCCGCCGGCTGAGTGTAAAAGGGTTTGACTTGCGGCTGACCCCGGGTCAGCACTTTCTGCTAATCCTGTTCTCCTTCTACACAAAACCCTCGGCCCCGTCCTTCGCATCAGTCATCTTAATCTCCACCCGCCCCCCACCGGCGGCCGACACCCCGCCTGGCCTCCAGGCCCCGGCGTGGACCCGAGGGAGACGGGCTCCCGGGGCCCCCGGGGACCCCCACGCCCTCCCGCCCCGAGCCTGCAGGGACGCGGCCGAAGGAATGAGGGGCGAGTGGGGGGAGCAGGGGCCGCCCCGACCCTCAGGCTGGGCCCCCAGGGGCCAGAGAGGGACTGAGAGGGGAGCGGCGCGCGGGCCTCGGCGAGGGAAGGACTGGGCGGCCGAGCTTCGGAGACAAAGAGAAGGCCGGGCCTCGTCGAGAGAGGCCGCTGGCGGAGACGCAGCTCGGGGCGGGAGTCGGAGGGCGCTGAAGGCGGCGTTGGGGCGGGAGGGGAGGTGGTAGTGGATGGCGGGGGCTGGGAGGGAGGGCAGAGTCCCGGGACCCGAAGGGCAGAGGCGCGGTGTGCCGGGCTCAGCCGCGGGCAGAGCCGGAGAAAGGGCGACTCTGAGAGGCGCAGGCCCCCGGGAGGCCCGAGACCCCGAGGAGGCCCGGCCACCCCCGCCCGGAGGGGACCCGTCGGGACCAGCAGCGGACGCCGCTCGGCTCCTCCGGGGGCGGACGGAGCGGGGTCCTGGCGGGCGCGCAGCTGGAGAGGAACGGCTGGGGAGGGAGAAGGGAGAGAGGGAGGGAGGGAAGAACAGGCGAGGCAGGGAGGAAGCGGGAGGAGAGTGTTCGCCCTCAGATCCTGGGAGGTGGTCCCGAGGCCCGGCCCGGGGCGGGAGCGGAGGAAGGGCGAGGGGTCCCTGCGTCCCCCACCTCCCGGCCCGCGCCTCCACGCGCGCCCCCTCCCCGCCCTCGCTCGGTCCTGACACTACCCCACCCCGCCGGACTCGGGGGGCACCCAGTCACCCCTTCTCGCTACGGGGCCCGCACCCCGCTCACTCCTCCCCATCTGGCCAGGCCTTTCAATCTCGCCAATTAGGCTGGAAAGAGAGACCAGCCAAGGCCAAGTCTGCTTTCCACTTGCAGTTTCCAAGGACTCAGCCCCAGGGTTAAATTCTGCCGCCGACGCCTCTGGAGCCTCTGCCCCCGGGCACAGGCGGAGCGTGGGTGGGTGGTCGGGGGCGGGAGCGGGCCCAAGCCGGATGGGGTCCGGGGGGCGCTGGAGCCCAGGCCGGCCCGGAGCGCGCCTTCCGGGGACACACGTCCCGGGACGGGTTTCTTGAATTAAGCGGAATTTTCCGGAGACAGAAATCTGCGGTGCCGGGTCTTTGTCGGGAAATGAAACGCGGGAGCATGAGCGCCGTTCTCCCACACGCGTGATTTTAATAGACCTATCAGTCACGCTCCCGACGCGCACCTGCAGATAGGCCGCTGTGCCCCAGTCTTCTTTCAAACTAATTCATCTAGTACGAGTGGGTTTCTCCGGGAAGGGGGTGTCAAAAATCTCAACAACAAAGGGGCCGAGGAGTTGAAAAACAAAACAAGGCTTAAAATAAACAAACAAACCAAAACAGAAAACCCTCAAGCGAACCCTCCTACCCCCAGTGTGGAGGGCAGGGCCGAGCGCAGTGGCGGATTTACAAGTCACACCGTCGCCCCCGCTCGAACTGCTGCAAACTTTCCCCAGGCCTCAAAGACTCCTGTCCGCCTTCTCTACACGGCTTGCAAACATAATTGGACTAAGCGACAGAAGCACCACCCTGTGATTTGGGAAGTGAATGAAGTCGTCATATAATATAATAACTATCATCATACAGTATTTCACTCCGCGAATACGAGGAGTGCTACCGTGGCCAAGCACTGCCTTCACAGCTGTCTCAGGGCCTAGTGTAATCTTTTCTCCGCTAATTTTAATTGGAGAGACTCTGCTAGGGGCGGGGAAAGGGGGATAGAATCTCAATCCTGAGATGAATCTCAGCTAATTTCTTTGCCCCCCCAACCCTGTGATATTTTTTAATAAGTCATTTAAAAATTTCTGTTTGCTTTTGTCTGTGCTGTTCTAATCAACAAAACAAGGAAGGAAGATGGCTGGAGCACCTGGCATTGGCTATTTCACTGACTGTGCATGAAGCACCTGCCTAATGCCAGTCTGTAAGACCATCCTCCGGGGAGACACAGGCCGCTTGCCTGGCGTCCCGGGCGCACTAACTCAACTTTTCACAGTCTGTGGCTCTAAAGTGGGGCCCACATCCTAATGTTGAGCCAAGGCCCAGATGCCAACAATTGCACACAGAAACTCCAGGGTACACACAGGCAAACATAGGGGCCAGACTGAGGAGTGGGCACCAAAGAACCTCAGAGAGAGTCCTTTAAGTCTGTATATTTCAGAGAAAATCCTCAGGGTTCCAGTGAGTTAACAGAACAAGCATTATGGAATTTCCCAAAGCAACTCCCAGAGGGGATTGGGAAGGTCCTTTCCCAGACTAAGTCGTAATGCTGCTCAGCCATCCATGGGCACACAGACACCTCTAGAAACAACTGCTTCAGAAAGGATCAAATAGTTAAAAGAAAGAAAAATGAAGAAAAAGAAAAGGGGGCTTTTATTGTTAGAAAGCAGTGGACATCATTCTTGAAGTATTTTTGCAATCACTTTAACGAACGAGTGGTTTAAGCAAACTTATCAAAATGACTCCCCAAAATTACACACGTCAATTGTCAGATTAGCATTATACTTAAAGCTATTCTCAAATGTAGGCTGAATTCAGTTCTCATTAAACTGATAGCATAGGCCCACTTTCGGATGGACAATCCATACTCACTTCAGGACAATAAAAGGTGTTGAGAAAACGAGGGGGAAGCCTAAGGTTGCTGAAATCAACCTATTTCCATCAGGACTTAAAGTAGTTTTTTTTTTTTTTTCAAAAATATAATTTCATCTTAATGTGATTAATTTTTAAATGTATTTGTTACAGTATAACTTTTAAATGCAATATTTAATGCTGTCAGATTACTTGAAGACAAAGTTTTACAGAAAACTTTAAATTTCAGAAAAAAACTGCAATGTACCAATAAACACCTAGAAAAAAATAGGATTAAAAAATTTAAAGCATCAAACAACCTCAAGATCTCGTCGAGAGTAATGAACAAGGCATTTTGCGTTCACGTCGGTTAGCAAGTTGCATCCCAGTTCACGCAGGGGAGGGTGATGGTCGGTATTTCTCTGTGTGTATGAGAATCCAACACAATGATTTCGCCCGTTTTCCCAGGAGAAAGAAGCCAGAGGGCGGGGTAGCGGGTGGACTGAGGGGGCTCGGCTGCAGCACATTTTGGTTCAGCGACTGTGTTTCCTGGAAACACACTTAGATAAGTTCTGCTCGAAATTTTAATTGCTGGGGAATTGGGAAACCCGTGACCTGCCCTGGTTTTTGTCCCTCATCCCAGGCCTGGTCCCGGGTCCCGCCATTGGGGTCTTCCCTTCCTCCTTTCTCCTATGGACCAAACAGTGGCGCAGAAGCCCAGCCAGGTGGAAGGCACCCCGCTTGCAGCAAGGTAACAAACGCGCAGCCACCCCAGCCGCCCGAGCAGAAGATACTTTTAATTGTATCCCGGCCCGTAGTAACTTTCAGTACTACAAAATAACCTATAGGTTTTAACTTTCTTTTCCATTCAATAATGTTCCTTGAAAATCCTATTTCCCCCGCCCCATTCCCCGGGGTTCCCTTACTTTTAGTTCATACAGATGATTTCCCTTTCAGATTTCCTAACTGCATTTTGAACTCATAGAACATGTATATAAAAATAGCATGTTTCAAATTTATGGGGAAATGGGCTTTCTCTTAAATTTATTGAGTCAAAACATTTTTGGGGGGTGGGTGTCTTTTTCCGTTTTTAGAAGAAAGGCTTTTTAGGAAACTATATACATAATCTGACTTCTCCTCCCCGAATTGCAACGCCTAAAATAAAATTTTCACAATGCATTTACAAGAAATAATACAAAACCAAAAAAAAAAAAAAAAAAAAAGGAAATGGTCAGATACAGAAAGTTTTACAAAACCCAGAATATAACTCCGCCGCCTTAAGGAGGGGATGGTGGTGGTAATCTCTTTGTATAAATTAACAAACCAACCCAAAAGAGCGGTAACAACTACAAAAAACTTGTAAGTGCTTGGACCTGCCTTACTACATTTATAACAAATGCGACGAGCTCCGCGTCGCTTGGGCTCAGGCTGTCGGCGCCGTCTGGAATCGACGCAGGGGGAAAGTGAACCTGCCGGCCGGGATACAAAAGTTGGCTTCGCCTCTCGCCTTGTTTTGACTTTTTTGTCCCCTCGAGCAAAGAAAACGCTTTCCGCCTCCTCCGCGGGTGATAAATACTGTACAAAAAGTCTCAAGAAAACACCGAAGTTCAGTCTAAAACGCAAGTCTGGTGTCAGCGCCCAGCGGTCGCCCAGAGCTCCGGGAAAGGTGAGCCGGCGGCACGCGCCACCGGGCGTTCGTCTCCAGTGTTTTCCTTTTGACCAGAGCCTGGAAACGTCTGTACAAAAGGCAGGCCACACCGGGGCGGGCCGCGAGCTCGGGAGTCGCCGCCCAGGGTCCCCGGCGTCCCGGCCGCGCTAGATGTGCGTCAGGGGCACCGTGCCGTTGACGCCCGCGCCCGCGCCCTGGTAGTGCTGCGGCAGCGAATGCAGCCGGCTCTGCGCCGCGGCCGCCGCCGGGTCGCCCCCCTCGCCCGCGGGCAAGTACATGCTGATCATCTCGCGCAGGTCCCCGGGGCACGGCGCCCGCGAGTGCGCAGGGGCAGGCGGGCTGCCGCTCGGCTCCGACTTGACCAGCGAGCCCAGGGCGCCCAGGGCGCCCGACGACGCGGCCGCCGCCGCCGCCGCCGCCGCCACGGCCGAGTTCTGGTGCGCGCCGCCCGCGGCGGCGGCGGCGGCGGCGGCGGCGCCGTAGGGGAGGCCACCGTAGCCCGAGGGCGACGCGCTCATGTAGCCCTGCGAGTTGGAGATGGGGCTGTACTGCAGCGCGCCCATGTCGTAGCGGTGCATGGGCTGCGGGTTGTGCGGGTGCGCGTGCGGGTGGTGCGGGTGCGGGTGCGCGGGGTGCGCGTGAGGGTGCGCGCCGCCAGCGCCCGGGTGCTGCCCGTAGGCCAGCTGCGCCTCCTGCATCATGGCCGCGGCCGCCGCCGCCGCCGCCACCGAGCCCGGGTAGGCGCCGTTGGCCCAGCCGTTGACGTGCGCGTAGCCGCCTCCCGCCGCGCCGCCCGGGCTCTCCAGGCGCTGGCCCACGGCCGCCGCGCCCACGCCCACACCCACGCCCATGGCCACGGCCGCGCCGCCGCCGCCCGCGCCGGCCGCCAGGAGCCCGCCGGCCAGCGAGTACTTGTCCTTCTTGAGCAGCGTCTTGGTCTTGCGGCGCGGCCGGTACTTGTAATCCGGGTGCTCCTTCATGTGCAGCGCGCGCAGCCGCTTGGCCTCGTCGATGAACGGCCGCTTCTCGGCCTCGGACATGACCTTCCACTCGGCGCCCAGGCGCTTGCTGATCTCCGAGTTGTGCATCTTGGGGTTCTCCTGGGCCATCTTGCGCCGCTGCCCGCGGGACCACACCATGAAGGCGTTCATGGGCCGCTTGACCCGGTCCTGGTTGGCCTTGGTGCCCCCGCCGCCGCCGCCCCCGCCTCCGCCCCCGCCGCCGCCGCCGCCCGCCCCGGCGGGGCCCGAGAGGTTCGTGGGGGCCTGGGCGCCGCCGGGCGAGTGCAGGTCGGTCTCCATCATCATGCTGTACATCGGGGCGGCTGGCGGATTCACCGGCACCGCGAGGAGAGGGCCTGGCGCATAGACGGCCGGGTTGGGGGGTAGACAGAGAGGAGTTCGAACGGAGCGAGACGGGGGCGGGGGGGTCCTAGCAGAGAGAAGAATGGGTAGGGGTGGAGGCAACGACAACAAGAAGAGGCAGAAACACACGCACTCAGCGCCGCTTCGGCTCGCAGGTGTAAAGTTTCTCCCGGTGCACAAACCACTTGCCAAAGAGGCCGACAGTCGGGGTCGCAGTCCTCGCCGCCACCGCAGCCCAGGCGCCCTCGGCGGAGCGGTGCAAACAGGTGCAGTCGTGGCCAAGTTGCGGTTCCACTTTCGGGGCCAGGAGCCTTGCTCTGGGCCCGGCCAGGGGTGCGCTGTCTCCTCCTCGCCGGCCGCCGCCGCCGCGCGCTGTCTCCTTCCTCCTGTGCTCGATCCTCAGCGGCCTCCAGCTCGGGGGCTGCAACTTCTAGCAGGGCGGCGCGCCGCGTGCGCTGGGCATGTGCTGTTCCCAGGTGCCCGGGGGGGAACCAGGCGCCGAGGGGGGGCGGAGGGGGGCCCGGAGGGGGCTATTACGGTGCAGCCAGGGAGGGGTCCGGGGACAGCGGGAGGAGCGCGGGCTCGCGGAATGGGCCGGAGAGTCGGGGCCGCCGAGCCCGGGACGGGCTGCCCGCTGCCTGCCCGGGGCCGTGCGCTCGGAGCGGAGGCGCACGCGGGGCCGGCGGCGCGCGGGGCCCAGCAGCCATACGCCGGGCCCGGGCTGCCATTAAATGTGCGCGCCGCGGCCAATGGGAGCCGGCGGCGGCGGTGATTTGCATGGCGCGCTGGCAAGTGACGTGGGGAGGGAGTAGATACTCTGGGCGCGGGCGGCAGAGCGGGGCGGAGGGGAGGAAGGAGGGGGAGCAAAGCAGGAAGGAGGGGGGAGGAGGCCCGGGAGGGGGTGACAGCCACACCGCTTCCTGAGCGCGCGCGCGGCGGCGGCGGCGGCGAACCCCGAGCTCGCCCTCCTCGCCGCTCCCCGCCCGCGCGCTCCGAATGATTAACGATTGTGTTGAACAACGAAGACTTAGGAAGAATCGTCAGGGGTTGGGAGGAGGAAACGCAGTCCTGGGCCAGTTTTACACGGGCGCGGTGGAGACCCAGCTCCTCCTCTGCCCCCGCCGGCCAACTCCGAGCCTGCAGGGAAGGGGAAAGTTGAGCGCGAGGCCGGCCCATCACCCACAGCTCATCTGAGTGCTGAAAAGGAGGGGCGCTCCCATGGACGCAGGGGAGACCCTCCGAGGGCTCCTACAGGTTCTCCTGCAAGGATCAGGCGGCTCAGTAACCGCCCCCCCCCCCCACCCCGCCCCACATCTGTTCTCCGCAGCGGTGCGCAGCTAGTTCTCCGGTGCCCGCTCTTGCAGCCAGGGCCTTCACAGACCAGGCCCCTCAATTCGGATAAAGGGGGAGTATTTGTGTGCGCTTGGCTCCTTAGCCCCGTTTCGTATGGGCCCTAAACTTTTTTGGGGTGGGTCTTTTAATAAGCCTGGGGTCATAATCACACACTGTTCCCAACCCGGGTCTTCTTCCTCTGGAAAAGCAATTTCTAGGAAGGTGGAACACGACAAAATCTATCTGGAATCTAGTTCCCGAACAACAGTTGGAAAAGTTTGTTGAATCTTAAAAGAATGATCTGGCCCACGCTTTTCTGGAGCGAGTCTCCCACGAGCTGGTTGCCTAAGAACTGAGAAAACTGCGTGAACTGCGAGGGGCCAACAAACCCGAATGAAAGGCGGGGCCTCGGGACCGGGTCACAGCCGCAGGTCTGAATCCTGCAAAGGAAAGGCCCCGCTCCGGGAAAGAGGAAGGCCTTCGCCTGCGGTTATCTTTCTTAAACCTCAAAGTAGCTTTGATTTGGGAACATGCAAGAGATTGTCAAACCCAGTCTCAATGAGCATAGCGCTCACACTACGGACTCCACCAGACTGGTCTGAAAGTGGTCCAAAGACTTCTTTGAGCCCAAGTATTCCTCCTCGGTTCTCACCGAGGCACCCTGAGATGAGAGTGCTTATGGAGATTGGTGGCGGGTAAAGTAGAGCCTTCAGCGCATGTCACGTGTCTGCTTGTCTTGTAATAGAAATATTCAGTAAGGATGATGATAACGGTAATAGAAGTAATAGGATGTTTGAGTCTGTGGGGCAGAGAACACGTGATACCTTTTTTTTTCTTAAAAAAAAATTCTGAGGTTGTGAATTTCTTGACCCTGTTGCTTGTCCAAGGTAAAAGAATAATGCTTTATTTCCTCAATTGCTATGATTATTATTCTAGGGTTTATTATTATTGCAGGGTTGCCTCAGCGCGCAGTACAACAGCAAATCGATCTCTCTGCAGATTAAACTGCTTTTATTCCAGGCCATTCAGCATTTAATAGTAAATTCATCAAATAATATATAATTATATTAGAAAGGGAACATCATTTCATATTTATTTTTCACTAAATATCTAGGTTATAAACTGGGTTTCCCACTACCTTCTTATTTCACCGGTCGAGTTTGTTAAACCTTTTGATTTGTTCCATGCACTACCTACGAATATCAGTTACATTGTGAATGAACAAAAAAGGAGCAAGAATATTGTTTGGGAATGCTATAGACCCATTTTTTTCTTTGATAATTTACGAGGCAATGGGTATGCAGTGAGATCCAGTGTGTTAGGGAAAGTCAGCAAGACTGAAATAAAGGAAATGGTTTACAAATTATAAACTATATTATCCACTTAGCAGTTGAAAGATTTCTTTCCTCTGCTTTTCAATTTAGAGTTTAAACTAAATAGCTTAAGACTCCCTGAAAATGCATTGTATGAATCAGGCACGGTACATTATTTTCCATATCAATGGAGCGATTTATTTTATAAACACCCTGCACTCCAGTGTACTTTGCAGGAATGCTTTATGCTTTGGGGAACTTGGATAGCTGAGTTTGAAATGGTCTAGTTTATTTCTTCTACCATAGTCCTGAAAATTGTTTCCAAATACGATGTTACCCTTGTTTTTCAGAGCATCTAAATAGGAGGAAAATGGTTTAGCGTCATATGAGATCGACGTTCAGGGTGCTCTCCATAAGCCCACTTTAGTGACGAGATGTTCCCTAGGCCCAAGCAGGTTCACACACTATGGGTGACCACCTGCATAAGTATTAAACCAAAGCTGCAGGTGGAACTTGTTGCCAAGCAACAAATGATTGGCAGCAGCAGGCAGTGCCAATTAGGCAGCACAGGGCACTGCATGCCAGACCTCTGTGCCTTCCTTCCTGGCATGAGGATTGAAGAGCATCATATTAACTCCTGCTGGCAATCGATGGCTTCTGGAAGCCTCAATTTCTTGCTCCTTCTAACCTCTTTCCTCAGTGACTCTTTAAAAAAGCAGACAGTCCAAAACCAGTCTGAAACACACCTCCTTCTCCCTTCCACCCCTAGTCAGGTTGGCAGGGACCTCCTTCAAACTCAGTATTTTCCCAAAGGCGGGACTCCTGAAGATTTGAACACTGACTTCCCATCATAGGAAGTCTGGACCCCCAAGCAAAGGGTTACTCTCACTGTTGATTGACCAAATTTGCTTTTTTGGCAACTCAGAAACTTCATTGTGCTTCTTTGCTCAAAATGCCAAAGTGAAGATCAACTTAGAAAGGTGGATAAATAAAGATACTTTCTATTGTATGTGACCTGTGGTCGTAATCTTCAAAGACAATTCAGAAGCAAACCATCTTTAGAAGTCACACACACACACACACACACACACACACACACGCCTATATGTATGTGGTAGATTAGGCCATTATGCAAGAACCCTCAACTTTCAGTGCTGGACTTCAACACCATTAGCCTAAACTATCTATATGGAGTAATGAACACTTTTAGCTTTTGCCCACCCTCCCACCCCCCTGCATGAAAGAGAGCTTTGAGGCATCTAGAGATGGATTTGCTGTGCCCAGTGTCAGTCCCAAGCCCCAGGCAAAGAGCTAGGAGTTCTGGAGGACACTGAAAGAAGACAGAAACCCTGCCCTGTCTTTCGTGGTCCTGGTGACGTCGACCTGTCCTGCTGACACTCTCCAGGGACATCTGGCCGCACCACAACCGGTTGCCCTCCTGGGTTCAGCTCCTGCGGCTTCTGGGGGCCGGTTGGAGGGTGGAGGCCACGTGTAGGCAACTCCCCCGACCTCCGAGGGGCTCAGGCTTCTGGGCTCTGGTGTCGCCCCAGAGGGCCGAGGCCACAGTTAAAGGAGGCAGATGAAGAGGAAGCCGTCTTTCCAGGCGGAGCTTTTGAAAGAGAAAAGAGTAGTCGAAAGGAGGAGAGGAGAAGGCGGCGGCGAAGAAAGGGCGGGAGAGAGAAGAAGAAAGAGCCATTCAAATTGGAAGAGGCTTTCGAGGCCATCTCTGCCTACAGGAGGCGCGGGGCGAGGGCGGGGAGCGCGTCGGGGGCACCGCGCGAGGGCGGGAGGGGGTGCGAAGGACACAGCAGCGGGAGGGCGGCGGACGGAGAAGGCCGGGTTTCCTCCCGCGCAAAGCCACGGGGGGCGAAAAGGCAGCTGGCCCAGCCGCGCGGCTCCGGCCTGAGGCCCCGCGGTGCGTCTGCGCTGGCCGTTCCGTGGCGCGCGCCGCGATCGCCGTCTGCTGGCCGCTGCCGCCCTCGCCGAGACTCCAGGGCTCTCCGTTCTCTGACGCCTTGGCGCCTCTCACCCTCTCTGGCAGCCAGAGGCCTTATTCGAGGGCCTGGAGCGCGCGTTCGGGGGACTGCGCTCCAGGGCGCGCGGGTGATGGCCAGGGATCTCTTGAGGAGCGTTCCTCTCTCTCGGGTCCCTGGCTCCATCATCTGCACCCTGGCTAACTTGGTTCCACTGTTACCAAAGAAAGCCAGAGAAGCCGAAGTAGCACAGAAGGTTCTGTGGGTGGTGGTTTGGTTTGTGTTTTAAGGAGGAAAAAAAAAAAAAAAAAAAAAAAAAAGCCCAGGGAAAGGGGGTATGTGGAAGAAGAACGGAAAGAGAGCCCTGGCCATCAGGGAGAGCAGCAGAGCAGACCTTTCCAGGTGCTCGCAGCTGCGGGCGCAATGCTCTCTCCTGAGCCTGACGTCCTGGTTTGGAGGTCGTTCTTCTAGCGTCAGTGGGAGAAGGGTCAAGAAACCCCTTCTTCTCAAAAGCGACTCAGGCTTTCTTTCGGGTGATTCGTGTGGAGAGCTGCACATTCACAATCGAAGAGCAAACAACTGTGTGTGTGTGTGTGTGTGTGTGTGTGTGTGTGCGCGCGCGCGCGCGCGCGTGCGTTCTGTGTGCCTCCGAGCTCTCTGGGTGAAAGCATTTGGAGAAGCTCTGGGAGCTTTGGAGTAGGGGCTCACCCTGTGAGCAGTACTCACACATATAATTCAAATTTCACAGCTGACCTGCTCTGAAAACCTCAATCAGCTTCTAATTGAAGGGAAAACAAATATTGCTTCCCTACAGCAGAGCTAACGATTTAATCATTATATCAGACATTATAGCTTTTAATTAGGCTAATGCTGATACTGTATGGAAAGAGATAATTCAACACAGTTCTTGATGAATTCTGTAATTGGGTTAACGGCAGAGCAGTTGGGGGAGAGACGTCAATATTCAAGCTGCGTCTGTAGCCACCAGGTTTATGAATGAAAGAGGAGACAAGGGGAGGAAAAAGGCTGGAACCAGACCGGGGCATTGCGCCCTCCGCCCCACAGAGCTATGGGCGGCTCTGGAGAGAGGCGGCGGGAGACGCGAGAAAAGCTGGGCGGCCGCCGGGTGCCAGGCCTTCAGGGCCTCGCCGCCAAGCGCAAGCTCCTCCCGCTGCTCGGCCTGCCCGGCCCATCTTTTGTGGGAAACTTTCCGAGAAGACTCTCGGCCGGCCGGGCCTACAAGTCCTGTAAGCCCTGGAGCCGCAGTATCTCTGCGCCGTTCCCTCCCAGCCCAACGGGCGCAGCTGTAGGGCGCAGTTCTGTCGCGTGGCTCTTAAAAGACACGAGCTCTCCCTGGGCTTCCACCCCTCGCCAGCTCCGAGTGCCACCCGGACCGGCACAGCGCCCCTGGCTGAGGACAGCCCTAGTCGGTCCCCAGCGCTGTGGGCGCGGTGGGTGCTGTGGGAGCGGTGGGAGCGCCGAGCGCTGGGAGCCTCTGGGCTGCCCCCACTCTCGAGCTCAAAGTGATGATTGCGGGGTCGGCGGGAAACGGTGCTTCGAGGGGGCGCCCGGCCTACTGCCCAGAGGCCTGGCCCGATGGCCTAGGCTGAGCCGCCGCTGGGCCCTGTGGCTGCATCAGGAGGTTGGCAATTAAACCGCCAGGCTGGCGTCCCTTCCTCTCCTGCCGCTAAGGGTCCTGGAAAAGAAGGAGGAAGCAAAAGGCGGTTCGCACTCGCCGGCAGGAAGTCAGTTGTGCGAGGGGGCAACGGTGACCCCTCCTCTCACCCCCCATCTCGTCGTGCTACGTAGGGCCTGGGCCACAGGCGGTTTTGGGGTCCCCCGGGAGCCGCGCTGGGCGGGCTGCGTTGTCCAACCTCTGGCTTCGCGCGGCGCGTGCACGCCCAGTGCGGCTGCCGGCTGGGAGCGTTCCCCTCCCTCTTCTGCTGCCCACATTTCTAGAACCCGTGAAAGTTATGCCCAAGTGGGTGAAGAGGCGGAGCTGAGACTGGACCCTGCCTGAGGAGATGGTTCTCCAGCCTTGGATTTTGAGGAGAAAATGCCGGCGTCTTTCAAATTCGGTCGGGTTCTTTAGAGGAGCCGCCTAAGTCGCGCCTTCCATGGTTTTATCCCAACTGGTTTCAGGGTGTGATTTTTTGCGCACTTTTATACTTCCGCATCCCCCTTTAAAATTTTTGCTCTTAGCCTTTGGTTTAACCACGTCAGCTCAATATTCTCCTTCAAGATAAACATACCGTTTTGTGGTTCAGCCTTGTCTTATTTTGTCAGTAATTACGGCAAAATTAAATGGGTCACTGCTAAAGTTTCATTTACACAAACCCCCGTAATTAAGTTTGAATACACCTTTTTACGTTGTACAAAAGTTGTAATTTTCTAACGCATGTTGTTTTTTATTGACGGGGAATGCTTGTGTTCGATGCCATCTCGAGCACACAAAGCGCCTCCTCTGAGCACTAGGTGTGTTTTATCTCTGTAATAGTGTAAAGAGCCGGCACAAGACCACACTTTTCTGAATCTGGGGCAGCTTCATAACCACTCCATTAAAAACTGCCGATTATACACGTCCAGGAGTGTGGGACATCTGATTAAACTGGGAAAGCAGAACATTCTGGGAAGAAACAAACCGGTCTGGCCGGTTACAGACACCTCCCAACCCCCTGCTGCCCAGAGTGTGGAGTGTGGAGGAGCAGGTGGGATCTGACATTCTAGGGCTGCTGTAGTTTCACTCTGAATGATGGAGAACAGCGTTTCAGGCAGTGCTGTGCCCCGCTCAGCCTCAGCGAGCCAGTGCCTACGGGCTGTGCAATCCGCCGCGGCAGCAGCTACCAGTCAACAGGCACTTCCTCCATCCTCTCTCATTAGCCCTCAGATGGAAAAGACATCACTCACAAGAGTCATAGGGAATTTCTATATGAAAAGAATAAAGTGAAATCAGAGATGCTTTTTCTTACAGGCCATCCCTGTTATTGCAAATTAGATTAGCTACACAGGCTTCAATATAAACATGACACGAGGTTCACACCAGTGAAAGCACCATCCACTCCAATCTCTGCTTTCATCGAAGCATCTCACATAAATTACGTCTTGTCCTTTAATACACTTTTCAATGCGATTAAAACATCACTTTGACACAATTTCAAGCCCTTTCAGTCGCATGGGTTGCTTACTTCAGAAAACAGCCAACAGGGAGAGTGGTTCTGTTTAAATCTTCAGGCTGTGGGATGGGGCTTTAATGCAGCGGCAGCGCCCTGCGCACTGAGCTAATAGAGGGCCTCTTGGCCCCATTTGAATGCCATTTATCTTACCTCGAAGAGACAGAAACCAGCTGTCCTATGAGCGGAAATCAGATTTCCCTGGGTTGGGTGGAGGCCTGTGACTACCTGGGTCTCTTTGGAAAGCACATTTGTATCATATAGGGCAGCGTCCTTCTGACAGGGGGAACGGGCATGGCCTGCGCTGACCCGGAAAGGGTGGGATATCCCGCAGGAAAGGACACTAGCTTTGGGGAGAGAGTGCCACCTAAATGAGACAGATGAAGGTTTGGCAGATCAGGCAGCGATAGAGCCCTGTTTTGGATGGTGTGTGACCCTAAATCTCAACTTAGGGGCAGTGAGAAAAAGTGGGCAAACATACTGAGTTTTCTACCAATCCAGCTAAAGGGAGATTTGGACTTCTTCTTGCTCCAGAAACATGCCACTCTGGCTCCTCAGGGCCCACCTGTCCTTTTACCTACTGACTACTCCTGAACTGGCTCCCATGGTTCTGGGGAGTGGAGGAGCCCCACCCAGACATCAGGCAGCAGTGGAGGGCTGTGTGGGTTTCAGGGTAAGGGTTCTATGCATATTCTTGATTTTCAGCTATTTACAGTTGTGCTCAACGCTCAGAACACATAGGCGGATTTGCTTCTGGAGTAGAGGCTGGTTACAGCCCCCCTTCTCAAGTGTATCATCTGCCATCAGGCAGGTAGGCACAGGAACCTGCCACCTGGAGCCTCTTCCCTGAGACCCAGCACAGCCAGAGCAAGGTTCCAGGGGTCTCCTCTTTCCTTGCAGGGAGGGAGACCAGGACCAGCAAGTCCAGCGGCCCAGGTGCCAGTCCCCTCCCTTCCATCCCCATCTCTTTCCCTCTGCTTCCACTGCAGCCTCCCACACCACTCTGATATTTGGCTCCATCCACTCCCATGGAAGTGAAAAGATCCCAGCACTAGGCAATCTGAAAGCTCTCTGTTCATCCTCACAGGTACGCATGGCATCCCCTGTGTGCCGGCCTGCTCCAGCCCTGCCAACTGGCCTGCATGGCATCCGGGAGAGGCGCTACCAGGGGAGGAAGCCTGCTAGGTGCCAGGGGATGTGGGTGGCGATGGAATTGCTTTCCTCCTGGATTTTCATCTAACCACCCTTCCAAACCACGAGTAGCTCCTCGGGGGACACCCGCCAGTCATTGGGGGCTTCCCGCTCTGCAGGCATTCTCTGCATGAGGCCCTAGGGGTAGGGGAGGAGGCCAGGGTAACAGGACATCAGCCCTGAGTGGGGGCCAGAGCAGGACTCCTCTCTCCACCCCAGTGGGAGGGAAAAGCTGCCCTCCCAGCCGCTTGGGCAGCCCTGCTGTCCGCCGCTGCGATGACGGGGGCTTTTGGGGATCTTCTGCACCCACTGGGGTACCATCAGGGTAATTCCCCCAACCCCGCCTTCCACAAAAGAGCTTCCAGAACGCAGGCCCCACAGCACTCCAGGAAATCGATGCCATGAAGCGAGCTTTTAATGGGTTACTTGACTGGCGGCCGCTATCGCGTTCAAACACCTGTTTCCTGCCAGGGGAGGCGGCCAGCTGGGTCCCTGCGCGGGTCGATGACTGCCAGGCCTGCCCCGCCCTGCCCATCGACTCCAGCACTGGCCACCGCCGAAAATCCATTTCACGTTTGAAACTTCCTGACCTCTCCCCTCCACGGAAGGCTCAACCCGCGGAAAGAGGGGGCTGAGGCAGGCGGCTCCGCGGCGCTGGTGGGGAGACTCCCGGCTGCGCCCACTGAGAACCTAGGCACGCGCGGTGCTGCAAGAGGAGGCTAAGCGGGTGCGATTTCGCTGGAGGAGGGAGGACGCGCGCACGGAGCTCTGCGCCCGCGCGGGGTTCACCCCTCCTAGGGCGGCCCGCTGGGATCCAACCATGGGACGCCCTCCCTTGGGCGCTCGGATCCCACCTCAGGGCGGCGGGACTGAGGCGTTGGCCGCGCTGGTGGGGCTCGCGGGCGGATACTGGGAGCTCTGCCAGTCCAGGCCTTGCGGCTCATTGATTTTTTTTTTTTTTTTTGGTAGCAGAATTAATACCGTCAAGCCCGTCGGTCAGTCACAGTTAAATTGATTCTTTGCCCCAAACACCTCTCACTAATGGCACACGCTTCAACATGTTAATTTTTAAAACGCAATTTCAGCCGGCGGATTTAGTTCTCCGCGCCGCCGGGTGTGCACCACGGAGAGCGCAGCCTGGCGCTGCCGAACGCGGGGGTAGGAGAGCCGCGAGGAGCGGGGAGGAGGCGCGGAGCTGAGGCGGACGCGAACCTCTCCCCCAAATCCGCAGGCTCGATCTCCCTCCTCCTCCCCAAAAATGGCGACCCAGAGAGAAACAGTCTGGGTCCGTTGGGCGGCGGCCAATCCCAAAAGCCGAAGATCGGGGGAGGAGTGAACGCACAGATAAGAAAATGACAAATGTGCCCCGCGGCGAGTCCGCTAGCTGTGGCCACCACGTCTACCCACCTGTTCTTCCCCAGGGCCACAAAGCTGCGGAGACACCCCATACTCCTTCACGGAAAGTCACCGTGGAGACACCGCACCCCCTCTCCCGAGAGCCTTTACCGCCCGGCTCCCCAGGCCTGGGCGGGCTGAAGCCCCCGAGCAAGTTCGAGACACACTTACAGTTAGTTCCTCCTCCAGCTCCGGTGGGTCCCCAGGGCGGGTCCGGCACGGCCGCGCCCCTAACGCTTTGCCCACGGGCACCTCCGGGAGCCCCGACTCATTCGGGTCCGGGTGGCCGGCCCGCTCTGCGTGCCCAGCGCGCCGCAGATCCCGGCCCCGGGCCCGGCCCGGCTCCCGGCAGCCCCGTAGCCGCGAGCGCCACGCGCACGCACACTCACACGCGCACACTCACACGCGCACCCGGCTCGCACACTCACTCGCACACGCGCCTCTCTCCTCGTCGCGAGCGCGCACACACACACTGCAGGCGAGAGAGACAAGAAAATGAAATTTATTATTGATAGAAAAGACTTTAAAGACAATTTCAAGTTATTGTTTCTCTCTGGAAAAAGGAGATCCCTCCACATAATGAAACGCTTTTGTGTGGCGCGGAACAATACCAAACAAGTCTTCTAATAAATAGCCACTTTTTTGTTCCTACTCGACAGTGAATAGAATCGAGCAGTTGGTTCGCGAGCAGCTGGGACGCCGTTTTGAGCTGGGAGGTGGAGCCGCGTCTCCCGTCCTCCGCGCGCCGCTCCCCAGTCCCCTCTCCCCTGCGTCCCCTCCTGCTCCCCGCTCCTCTCCCCATTCGCTCGCTCTCGCCTCCCGTTGCGGACCCTCCGCCCGCGCCCCCGCCCCCGCGCCCAGGCCGGGCCTGCGGGATTCCGGCCAGGCCACTGCAGGGATCGGGGCACCCCTCCTGGCCCCTTGCGTCTCCTTCCCGAGGGGCTCAGAAGTTCACCCTCGCTCCCCCCAAAAAACAGTTGTCAATTCTGTCATCTCGCAGGGCTGCCAATTTTCGCCCGGAACTACTACCCCGGCCTTTTCTAACCCCTGGGTGGGAGGATGTCACCCTCTCCTCCGGTCCCGAGTCCACTTCTTGGGTTTTCTGCACCGCACCCCCACTGCCACCCACGCCATGTCCCCGCGCCGGGCTCTCTCCTCCCGCGGACAGCGCCTCAGCTTTGTTGCTCGCAGCGGGGTCACCGTGGCCCTGGGCGCCACCGCGCCAGGCCTCCCCCGGGAGCAGCTCGGGTTTTGTTTTGTTTTGTTTTGTTTTTTGTTTTTCCTTTTTTTCCTATTGCTCTGCGACGCGCTCCTGAATTCGCCCCCATCCCCACACTAGTGCCCTCACGACTAACGGCAGTTGCTGAAAGCAGCAGTGTCTAAGGATTAGTATTGTGGACACAAAGCTCTCCAGGTAAACGTCCCTCAAGGCCAGGCGGCCGGACATTCCAGGAGCGCACTGAGGGAAGGGAGGCCGGCGGGGCTGTGCCGGGCTCCGGGGTGCGGGCCACCCCCGCCTGGGGCGCGCTGTCACTCCCTCTGCAGGCGGAGCCCCGGCCTCTCCTCGGAGGACAGAGCTGCCTGCCCTCCCTAGCGCGGGGCTCGATCACGCGGAGCCGAAGGCGGAGGAGGAAATGTCTTGAGTGAGGCGCCTAGGCTGGAGCCACACTTGCTTCTCGGGGTCCGGGTCTGTGTCTCCACTCTCCCGTTCTGCCTCCTCCCCCACAGTGGAGTGAAGCTGTCAGCACTTCGGACTCCAGACCATCACCCTGGAGGCTCCTTGCAAATGTATCACAAGCAAACTAACTGCTTTTTTTGAAAATGATGACCCCACGTTTGCCCAGAGGATTTGTGACCCCCTCCCACCCAAGGAAATATGTTTACCAACATTAAAAAAAAAGAAAAAAGGAAGCCCAAGTCCAGCAGAGTTGAAGACAGTAAGCGCGTGCCGGCCCTCAGTGTCGGTGCGGGGTGCGCACAGCTCTCCCAGACAAACGCAGGCTAATTTTTTTCCATTGTCGGCAGCTGCAGTTTGCAGGAGATCCTTGTCTGTCTGGCTCTAATCTCGGAGACAAAAACCCCACATGACTTCACTCAATGGATCTTAATCTAGAGAAACACTGTGTCATTTGCAAATTATTTCTTAATCGGACTAAGCTATTTAGAAGTGCGAGTGGAGGAGTGAGTGTTTTGGAAGCCGCCAGAGCTCATATGTTGACTAGGAACACTCTTCCTAGCAGCCCCGCTTTCCCCCAAAGGCACGTTGGTCTAAGTGTCAAAAGCAAAATCAAGGAAGTACCTTTCTTTACTTGGGGACTAATTTTTTTGAATTTACTTTTGAGAAACTGTATTCCCTTGAAGTTTAAGACAGTTTAGTTCAGTCCTCCAAGATGTTGATGACAAGAGGAAAAGTCGGTCCTTGACATCTTTAAAAAACCGGGTTTGTGCAGGAATTTCGTGGCGGGAAGCGCGGAGACACGTTGGAATTGGACCCATTCCAGCAGGCTCCTTGAAAGCTTTTTCCTTTTGTATGGAAAATGGAAACATTTTGGAATCCAGATTTAAAACTTTGACTTATATTTTACATGTTAAGTCGCTGAAAGATTGGGTACAACACTGCATAAACCTTCAAAACCTGCAAATATTTGAATGGTTTTTGTAAGCGGAGCAGCTGCCAGTCAGCTGGCTTTGACAGGCTGCCACAATTTTGTCACTTAATAGCGGGTGTTAGGCTAAGTGCAAAACACTCTGGCAAACAGATGTCAAACCCATATCAATGGGGGTTGTGAAATGGAGTTTTAACCCACATCGATGTCTCGCGCGCGGAGCCAGTGTGTACACCGCGCAGCGAAGGCGAGCGCTCCTGAACGTCGTGGCCTTGCCCGGGGCCCTGGGCCCTGAAATTCTGTAACAACGAGGCTGCGTCTCTCCCGCCCAAGCAAAGGAGAAGCAGGGCCGAGGGGCCTGCCAGGGCGTGGGGCGTGGACCCGCGTAGCCGCCGCCAGTCCCACTGCGTCCCGACCCGCTTCGCCAGCAGAAGGCGGCTCTCTGCCCAGGCTGGGGCGCAGCGGCAGACCCCGGGCGCGGCCCCAGCCTCCCTCCTCCCGGCTCGCTGTGGGCGTTGCCCCCCACCCCCGGGACTCCTCTCCCGGGTCCTCAGAACTCGGCCCCCAGCAGCGAGCCTCTCCTGCGGCCTCAGTGGTGAGAAGGCGGAGGCGACAGATCAAGAGAGCCGCAGTCGGAGCGGAGCCGGCGTCCACGGCCGAGGTCACCCAGGTGTCTGCGGCCGCGCCAGGCCCCGGCGAGGCCCAGAGTCAAGTGCAGAGCGCGGTGGGCACCGGCGCTTATTCTCTCCTGCGCGGCCGGCCGTCTGGGTCGAAACTGGTTTTTCCTCGTGGTTTGCAGGAGGAAACGGCCCAGGAGCGCGGGGTCCGTGCGCGGCGAGGGGGGTGGGCGGAGGCTCGGAAGCTCGTCTCCTTTGTTTAGGCACCGGAGGCGGGCCCCGGGGGCACTCCCTCCCTCCCTCCTTCTCCCAGGCCGGGGTCCTCCCCAAAGGCCCGATCTGCCCCTCTCTCCCGAACCGCTGGAACTCTTCAGGGTGGCGGCGTCCAGATAGGACCCCCGCCCCCTGCGGCTCGCGGGACCCTGCGGCCTTTGTGTTTCTCGGGCTAAGGCCGAACGCCTGGGCGTGGTTGCTGAGTGAGTCCCGCACATTCTGCTCTGCCGGCAAACCAGTGTCACGGGGATTATTCTGCACGAAGAGTATCTGTTCACTCACTCAGAGCTTCCGTGATCCTTGAAATGTCTTCCCAGATCTTCATCTCTTGGTGCTGTTTAACTCCCACACAAACTGCACATTGAACAGGAGCGCACCCATGACTTGAATGCCACGTCACGGCAGACCATAGCTGGTTTCCGATTTTTACAGTGGGGATTGCATTTGACTTAGTGCCTAATTCACACTTCTCTTTTTCTCTGAATAACCATCATGCCAACTCTTCATGCTGGGAACTTAAACTTGCGGCTGGAAGGCCAAAATGAAAGTTTGGATTTTACTACAAATTGTGACGAAAGGCAAATTTGTCCTTATGTAGATGAAAAGAATTCCCAGAGCTTTCTCTTGAGGACAGCGATTTCATTCTGCAGGACATATTCCTTCATGATAGGGACTTTGCAATTGATTATGAATCCTTAGGCGAGTATCTACTTTATAATAATAGCAGTCAAAACACTAATTTTAACTTACCTTACTATAAACTCAGCCTGAGACCGTTTGTGTGTCCCATGAATGCACACACAGTTAATAAGTACTTATTTGTTTCTTATAATAAGAAATAACATGTTTATTTGTGTCATATTTTTATTGATGGACTACAATCAAAGCATAATTTAATGCCCTCCAAAACCCTCTCAAAAATACACAGAACAAATATTCTACTGGGGGTGGGGTCACTGTAAAAACAACTAAAGCTTCTCTGTGCCATTTATTTTTAATTATATTTTAACAGAAAATCAGATGTTATCGCTTCTCGGCCTCCTGGCTAAGAGCATGTGAAGAAAATCAGATGTTTAAAAGCAGTTTCCACAGTTCTACGGGATTCATTAATTCTAAATGTACAGAAATGTATTTTCAGCTTCTGATTAAATTCACTATTTTCACACGCAAAAGTATCCAACCACAGAATTCCACTTGGTCTTCTCCCGAGGTGCATGTGGGGCTCAGGAAGGTGGGGGTTGACTGGGACAGGTGTCAACTCCAGCAAGCATCCCTGCTGGGGTGTGTGCAGTGCACTGGATGTCTGATTTGAGCTGTGAGGTGGAACTGGGCTTAGGTCTTTTGAGGAAGTGGCAGGGAACACTGACTCAGGGCAGATGTGCAGTGCGGATGCGGCAGAAGAACCGGGGATTTGCTGTGTTGAATTGTGGGTTGCGGCGCTGCAGTCCCAGGAGGCACAGGCCTCGTGGTGGGGGAGCTTGAAGAAGGAAAAGCATGCAGGTAGAAGGATGAGGCTCTCATTCAGTGATTCCAGGGGTGAAATAACTTTCTGAAATCAGCATTTGCAGTGGGGTTTTGTTTTTGTTTGTTTGAAATCAGCTAAAGCCGATTATGACCTTCACATTCAGGCACGATTTGTTTATCAGCACCCAGGGCAGTGGCTTTCACAGTGTTGGAATTCACCTCATAAAAAAAAAAAAAAAAAAAAAAGAATTCCATAACTTGAGGTTCTACTTACCCATTCTTTATTAGAGGCAGTAATTTCACTGTCATGGTAATATTTTTCTATGCAGTTTATCCAAGGACTTAAGCTGAACTGACTGGTGAGCCATAAAATAATGAATTTCACTGGTTTGTTGAATTTCTGTACTTATGTTTAACTGAACACAAGCTTCCCTCTCACATTCCCCTGCCCTGTTCATTTTTCTCAGCACTCAGCCTCTATAGTAAGCCAGATGCAATTAGAATGGAATGTACAAATTGCTGAATAGGAATACAATTGGTGTATCAAAATCTTCTCTGAATCAGAGCTGACCAGGGTCAATATTTCACTTTATTCCAGTCCTTGAACATAGAAGCACAGCTGCAATTATTGAAAGATTTCACCAGAGAGTTAGATATTGTCAATGGGGTGAGTTTGAGTAATTGTCATTCAAAAGAGGAAGAGTATGCTGTTAAGTGTGTGTATAATATTGTAATAATATTATATGCTATAGAAAATGAAAATAATCCATGTTATGTAGGAATAAAGGGCCTTCTCAGTCATTAATTAATTCACAGTAAAAACAAATTCCATTTGAAAAGTTAAAACAATGGTAACATTTCTAGTATTTATTGACTATGCTAATTCATAGGGGATCGGCACAGGGGATCGGCACATGGGTAGGTTTAGACGGACTTTCCAGCCTTTAGTCAGCAGTCTTTGGAGGCAAGTTCACAGCTTCATGACCTGCAGTTGCCTGGAGCACTGTTTGGTGCCCAGCAGGTGTTCAGTGATCTGTTCATAAGCAAAGAGTTTGCAACATGGGCGCTAGCACAAGACAGTTCTGTGTCGGAGCCTGGATTTGTTTAGCTGTTTTGTGCTGTGCGTCCTTGGCCAAGTAACTTAGCTTCTCTGCTCCTCAATTTTCTAATCCATAGAGTGGAGATATTAAATTGTACGTGGTAGGATTATTGTGACTACTGAATAATGTCATGAATGTAAATGCCCCTGGACCTGACACTCAAAACATCACTGGAGGACTCTCATTTTTTTTCACTTGGTCTTCCTGGCAGACCAACTCACCTGGATTCCCTGGCAAAAAGGGTGGCGGAGAGAGTGCGGTCAGGCCAAGAAACACCTTATTTTCTTAGGGAAAATCCCCAGGGTGTGTCTAGTGTGGTGCGTGCTGTGCATCCAGCTTCGCCTCCTCGCTAGAGGTCTTTGCTGGCAGCCCCTCAGACCCTGGCCTACCTTGCCATTTCAGTGTTTTCTTCTGAGTGCTCCTTTCTCAGAACTCCTTAAACATCTACAGTCAATCACTCAAATTTGACACTCTGTCATGTGCTGTCACATGTAACCCAACTGGCCTTTCATGGGAACAGTGGGCATATCTGAAAGTTTTATTGACTTTGCTCATAAAGGCTTATTTATGGAGCAAAATCAAAGTATAATTGGAAAACACATTTCCTGTTTCATAGACTACAGGATTTGGAGGTCTTACCTCTTACTTGCTTGGGGGGTTTTAAAAATTTGGACCTTCATTCATTTCTTCATTCATTCATTCATTTTAGAAACGTTTCCCAGTCTCCTCCACTGTGCCAGGCACTGTCCTGGGCCTGGGGAGGTAAAGGTGATGAAAAGCAGATTCCATCTTCTCCTCACAGAATGTGGGTGAAGCCTCACTGGTGGCATTTGGTGGGGCCTGCTAGTTGTTTTTCTGGGCTGGCCCCTCTCTGCCTTTCTCTGATGCTCTTTCTTTCCATCTGAGACACACTTCTTCTTAAAGCTTTTTTTTTTTTTTTTTGCTTTTTTGTTTTTGTTTTTATTTCTGGTGTGGAGTTTTCCCCCTTCTTTCCTGTTGGGTCTATGATCATGGAGCTCCAATAAAAATTCCTTGGGAGAAAAAGCTGACGGAGTCTTTTTTTTTCCCCGCTGAATAATTCAGTCCACATGTTACTACAGTGGTGCTTGTTGAGCTCGATGTAGGCAAATGTCTAGGCATGACCCTGGCCGGGTGCTTCGCTCTTTTACAACCTCAATTTTCCATGCTCAAAAATGAAGCAGCCAAACTCAATGGCTTCTGAATCCACCTTTCAAATCTAATGCTTCATGGTTCTAAAACTGAATAATGGAATATTTTGTCATGGTTTAGACCCCCAGAGTCTAATTTCTTGATCTGTGAAGTGGGTACAAAAATGTGTTAGCCTCCCAGGAACATTAATGTTCTGAGGGGAATTCAGAAGCTTCTAAACATGTCAAATGCTTATTATTATAGATAAGTTTTATTCTTTCCCACGTCAGTGGGGCAATAGGGTACACAGATGAGAGGGGGCCCAATGTTAGCCCTGTTAAGACAGTGCTTCTTGCTATTTACATTCTGCAGCTCTGGCAGAGTACTGGGTATTAGGAACTCAAAGAGTGATTTCATAAAGAAAAAAAAAGTGTAGTTTATACCAAAATGGAATAAACCCCCTTTTGAGTAACAACAATCTGCATAAATGCTTTAAGAAAGCCTATAATTATGATAAAAATGTTGCTCAAAGTTAAAATTATGAAGCAATCAAGATTTATAAACAGTCTCTCATCGACTTTTAATCACTCTTTTTTATATACAAACTGTACACAATATATGGTTGTAATATATCATGCTATACATTTTATTTTCAGTAATTTAGCTGAGCAAAATATATGTGAGGTGACATTGAGAAAGTAGGTTATATATGCACGTGATTATGGGAATGTAGCTGTTTCCAGTGTGCATGCACACACACACACGCATACACATGCACACACACATACACAGACACACATGCACACACATGCACACACACATGCACACACACATGCACACACATGCACAGACACACACATGCACACACATGTGCACACACACAGACACATGCACACACATGTGCACACACAGATACACATGCACACACATGTGCACACGTACACACATACATGCAACACCTACATGCACGCACACATGCAGACATACATGCACACACGTGCACATGCATGTGCACACACATGCATACGCACACATGTGTGTGCACACAGTGATAGTTATGCATCTTTGTTGGTATCTTACACAGAAAAGATGCATGCTTTTACTGTATCAGAATCTCTTTAAAATTTTAATTAGTATGGCTCCTTTTGCAAGAGTTTGGAAAAGTATGACATGCACATGAGTATTAATTCCCTTTTGTCAAAAAATATTTAATTACTGGATGACTGAGACAAAATTGACCAGACTGATGAGTGTTTGTCTATACTGGGCAAAATCACCTCAGTAGAGTAGCTGGAAATAAATATGGTGACCACGTGAAGGATTGACCTAAAATATGAGTTTGTAAGTGCTGTTTTTGGAACTTTTCATTTAATGACTTTAAAACGTTTAGGCTTAAATTGAAGAGGTTAACATAAGGAGACCCCAATAGGTTTATGTCAGGAATCCAAAAACAGTTCTAGAAACAGTTTCAGTAATTGCATGAGGCTGGTCCCTTGCACCTGGAGCCCCTTTCCTGCAGGCCATCCTTGTCTGCTGCTCTTAATCCCTAATGCCAACCTCAGATTTGTCATGACACCCTCTAGCCTACCAGTCCAATCCACCTAATTCTCTCTTCTTCACTCGGTCAGTCCTAGCTACATAAAATTAAACATATTAGAGGGCAAAGACTAGGTTTAAAATGATTTCCTAGGTAAGATTTTATCATCTGAAGATTTGAAAGAAAAAGATTAACTATTGAAACTCTATTGCCTCAACAAATAGTGACCTAGGATACATTGATTCTTCTGAGGCAAAGGTCCTCAGCTGGCTCTGTGTTCTCTCAAAGGCCTCTTTATTCCTTCTCTCCCAAAGGCTCAGCCATGACAGATGTATCAGCACCTGCTAGAATTTTGGCACCTGCTTATAAGAATACATTTCTGAACTTGATCTTTTTGCTGGAAACATCTCCATGGGATTCCATTTTGCCACAGGTGCAAACTCAGATCTTTGAGGGTCTGCTGCCTTTCCAGCCTCATCTTTAGCTTCTGCCTCCAGCCCAAGGACTCTCCGTTCGCTCCTGCTGCAGGGCCCCTCACCATCTGCTCTTTGTGTGAGTCCCTTGTGAGCATTCATTTCTCCTAAGTCTCCCCAGCCTTTCATCCACGTGACTTGTCTCCCAAGTCACGTGTTTAAAGAGGCTTCCTCCCCCGTCTACATTAGGGTGCTCAGTTTTATTGTCCCACTACACTCTTTACTTTTTTTTTTTTTTTTTTGAGACAGAGTTTCGCTCTTGTTACCCAGGCTGGAGTGCAATGGCACGATCTCGGCTCACCGCAACCTCCGCCTCCTGGGTTCAAGCAATTCTCCTGCCTCAGCCTCCTGAGTAGCTGGGACTACAGGCGCACGCCACCACACCCAGCTAATTTTTGTATTTTTAGTAGGGACGGGGTTTCACCACGTTGACCAGGATGGTCTCAATCTCTTGACCTCGTGATCCACCTGCCTCGGCCTCCCAAAGTGTTGGGATTACAGGCGTGAACCACCACGCCCGGCCCAACACTCTTTACTTTTAGCACACAATGTCTATCGTGATTTAACTACAGAGTTAGATTTTGGGTTGTTTCATGTCCCCTTTTCCCCATGGACTGCCTGCTCCAGGAGGGCAGGGCTCATCACATTTGGCCCACACTGTGCCTTGTGCCCAGCACACTGAATATACTCCACAAATACTTGTTTGATACATGCAGATCAGCAAAGATGGGCAGCTGTCTATGGTGGAGAAACTGGTATGGAAGCAGTACCCAGCAATAAACAATTGTAAAACCTGACAAAATGTATGAGGCAACTGTTTTCCAGTGGTGGACAACAGGTGTTCCCTCAGGACCTGTGAACGAAGGGAAATTCTAGAGCTGACTCCCTGCCCTGGTCTCTGGCTGCAAACAATTTCCTGGCCAAGGAGCAGGAGGCTGGATCCCAGGTAGAGTTTGGCGGTCCCTGTGAGTAGGGAAAGCAGAGGTCAAGTTCGAAGTACCTGAAGCGGCTGGAATCCATAGGTCTAAAAGTAGAGAGCAGAGAGCCATGCAGCAAGATGGTCTGTAGCTGAGGGTGGGGATGCCCATGAACAAGGCAGAAATAACCAAGGCTTATCAATAGAAGCTGGCAGGGGATTGAGAGTTAAGTAGAAACCCTAGATGTTGAGCAGTGGAGTGCTGTCAGAGTTCCCGTCCTGCCAGGGTGGAAAGATCTTAATGCCACTTGAACATCTGTGGCGTCCAGATGAGATTCCAGACAGGCTGCCTTAGGTGGTGGGATCAATTGCTAGTATAAGACCACCCTAGTCCTGCCCTAACAAAGCCCAATACCAAACTCCATAAAGACACACAAGGGATACAGAGGCTGAAAGGTGAGTGTGGCAAAGTTGGAGAGGCTTGGGAAGCACTTTGGACTTCCAGAGATATGCACTCATTCATGGAGATCATTCAGGGATTGAACTGCCTGCTCCCATGAAAGTCAGTAATGGAAAGAGGAAGGTACCAAAATCCAGAGTCTCTACAGCATTTTATTCACTAAGTCCAGTATCAGTGGAAAAAAATCACCAGACAACTGAGAAACAGGAAAATGAGATTCACAGTCAAGATAAAAAGCAGTCAAAAGAAATCAGTCCTGGGATGGCTCAGATGTTGCACTTGGCAAAAATCTTAAAGTAGTTTTTACAACTTGGTCAAAGAACGGAAGGAAAATACAGTGTTAACAAGTGAACAGATTGAGAATCTTAGCAACAAAATGGAAATAATAAAGAACCAGATGGAATTTAGGAAACTTAAAAGTATAATAACTGCAATGAAAAATTCACTAGATAGGCTTGGTGGCAGGTAAGGAATATCAGAAGGAAGAGTTGTTAATTTGAAGATATCAACAGATGTCATCCCAAAGAAGAACAGAGAGAAGGAAGGAAAAGGGGTGGAGGCTCAGGGACCTATGGATAATAGTAAATGGTCTAACAAGCATGGAATTGGAGGCCCAGAGGAGAAGTGAGTGATATTGAGCATCACCTTTTGCTTTTTGTTTTTTGTTTTTTTTTGGTCAGATAGGCCAAATAATGACCAGATACTTGTCTAAGTTGATGAAAAACATAACTTTCATATTCAAGAATGTAATCAAACTCCAAGCAGGAGTAAACAAAACAAAAAGACAACCATCCCTAGGTACACTGTAGTCAAACTGCTGAAAAAAAAAGTAAGGGAAAAATCCACACGTGCAGGGGTCTGAGTGGACCCCTGTACAAAATACAACAGAGACCGGAAACAACAGAAGGGCATTTTTACAGCGATGAAAGAAAAACCCCACAAACCTGTCAAGCCACGGCAATTCTGTATGAAACAGAAACCTCCTTCAAAGAAAAGCTGAAAAAAAGACCTTTTAACATCGGTGAAGGCTGATGGTATTCCTAGCCAGAGGCCTGCATTACCAAAATACTAAAGAAACCCTTCAAGATGATGGGTGCTGGGGTGAAATGAAGAGCAGCAGACATCATTGTTCTCCTTCTTCCTGTAATTTACTTAAAATGAAATTAAGTGTTTAAAAAGTAAGGCTGCCACTTTGGAGTTAGTGTGGGCTTAACAGATGCCCGAGGACGTTAAAAACCACCATGTCCTTGGCTTCACTAATTCCAGCAAATTGCATGTTTATTTACAGGTGAAGCAAAAATGAAAGAGCGTGAAACAACATAAGGTGGAGAATGGCAATGTTTCATCACGAAGTAAAGCGAAGCTCTGGGAGTCAGTGAACTTTCAGGATACCTTGCCAACCATGAGTTGTTAACCCAATCTTCTCAAATTTCTTGAAGATGAAATGCCATTATCTTCCAGTCAAAAGCTAGGTTATGTGGAGGAATTATTGTGTTCTTCAAAAATGCAATAAATATGCTGACTTCTCTGTATTATTAGGTTGTTTCTAAGCCTATTTCTCAATCTTTCCAAGAGTCCTTGCATGCATTAAAGACAAGGGACAGCAATGTGGAGGGAGGAATCTGGCTCATTTTTAAATAGAGATGTGTTTGCAACATGACCTGAACATTATCTTTCATATTGCTGCCCAAGGGTGTTTGAAATAATTTCTCCAAGAGGTTCAGGGTAAAGACTTTAGAGCTGAAGAGTTACTTGACTCTGGGCCTCTTTGTATAATAATAAAATAAAGATGCATTTCCGTTGAGAATTAGAAAAAATAGTAGCCAAATATCCACTCTAAGACTTGCGTGGTTTTTCTTCCTCCCTTCCCCTGTTTTCCCTTCTCTCCTCTAGATAATTTACTATTTGTAGTTATGAGTCCTCCATTTTAAATGAATTACAATCTGAAATGAAAGAAAGCATGTTTTATCATGACATTTAATACTTGAAAAACAGAAATACGTCATTGGAACAGATGTAGTATTGCCTGTGAGGGCATCTAGTTTCTCTCTCTCTATATATATACATTTTTGCTGCTTGACACTGGAGCACATTTTTTATTTAGCATCCTCATAGCCTTGGAGGTACAGCACATGCATACACACACATGCATACATGTGCATACACATGAACACATACACAAACATGTGTATACACACAAACACATGTATACACATGCACATACATGTACATTCATGTATACCCACATGTATGCCCACACGTACACACATATGTACACACGTATACACACACACACACACACACACACAGAACTCTTTCATCCTCTTTTGATGAGATCGACACTTACCAAGGTCTTTTGCTTGAGGCTGTGTTCTCTACCTTTCTTCCTGCCCTCCATGAAACGCTTTCTCAAAAACTGAAATACTTCACATCAATAAAAGCATCTGAAAAAACGTGTTTTATGTGCCAACTAGATAGTAACTTGAAAGGATAGAAAATATTTATAAAAGGGCAATGTTGAACAAAACCTATGTCTTATCTAACTTATGTAGACTTCTGTTTGCTTATATTTAAAGAGATGATTGGCATATGGTTGAGTGTTCTTTTTTATTTGCACCATTTCAGAATTTTTCTCACATCTCCTTGATGTTATTCAAGGCTTGTCCACCAGAGCTTTGTATCTTGAAGATGAAATACTCCATGACCTGCAGCATGGGCCCTGCCAGGAAGCTTCTGAGAAATGCTGAATCTTGGGCCCCACCCCAGACCCACGTACTCAAGGTCCGCATTTGAAAGGAATCCTGGAGGGTGCTGCCCCACAGCATAGGTTGATGGATTTTTCTAATAGATTGACATTTACTTGGATAGCTTTAGAGAAAAACAGTATTTGTACTTCTTTGTGGCAGGCTTATGCAATGAATCCCCACATAGAAGTGAATAAGAATTTGTAATTATTGTTTTTGATACTTTTCTGGAATGTGTGTTTATACTCAGTGTTTTACACAAAAAAGATTGATTGTTTTATATTTTACAATAATGATAAAAAATGCATTATGGTGTTTCTCCAAGTTCACTATCCAAGACGATTTGTGAGTTATTTTAGGGTCAGACTACTTTAAATGCTAGTTTAGCATGTAAGTACTTATTTAATGTCTGGTTACTGATTACCATCTCATGCTGTTTTGTCCTTGCTAAAATATAAGCTAGTTTTATTGATTTGAAAGAAATGTAAACTTGCTCTCCAACCTATGTACTTCCTAAAATAATTGGACATTTGGGTTATAACTCATCTGTCATTTTGAAATTGAGGAAAGTGAAAGAGAATTGAAATAAATATCCATGGATTGCTGGTATAGGCTGGGAAACAGGGACTTGGGGGTACAGCTGAAGACTAGAAACAGCCTCTAAACTAATGTTACCTCTCTTCTCTCTGGATTTCTCAGGCCATTATTTACAAGCTGTCAAATTTTATGGTTGAAGTAATTTGTATGAACTATGCACTGAAAGCACATTTTATCCATTGATTTCCTGGCTGTTCATGGTTGTCACTCATCTCCTGAAGAACACTTTTCTGCTTGCACAGAACATAGATTAAAGTATCAGTCTTCGATCCTATCTCTAATGTGGAGAGAGAGAGAATGGGTTTTCAAGTTTCTACTTGAAATACTGCTACTCCACCCAGAGAGCTACAGAAGCAAATAAAAATCTTCCTAAAAGGAAGATGACATCCCAGGCTCAAATTAGATCTTCAAAAATTTAAAAAATTACTGTGCCAGGACATACTAGAAGATGACCAGATACAAGGAGACCAAACACCATTAAGTGAGATGAAACAGAAATAAGAGATTCCAAAAACAGAATGACAATAACTCCAGATACTGAAACCAACAGATGAGGTATGCATTATATTTAGTATGTAATAAGAGATTAAGCAAAACTTTAAAAAATGGGCAGGGAATTGGAAATCCTAAAAGCAAAACAGAAATTTTTAAAAATTTAGAAGAAAAAAATAAATTAAGAAGTCACTGGATAGATTTAAGGTCAGATTAGATACAGCTAAAGAGAGAATTAGTGAACTGGGAGACTGTTCAGAAGTAAACCTAAAAATCATCATGGAGAGATGAAAAATGAAAACCTCAGAAGTAAAAGTAAGAGACATAGCATACACAATGGGAAAGTTTAACACATGCTTGAGTCTTAAAAAGAGAAAAGAACAAGAATGAAGAAGGAAAAATAGTTGAAAAGGTAATGTATGATAATTTCCCAGAACTAATATAGAATATTGAAATACAGAATAAACAAATCTGGTATGTCCCAAGTGGGATTAAATGAAAGGAAATTCATAGCTGAGCACATTAGAGTGAAACTGCAGAAAACCAAAGACAGATGAAACTTCTAAACAGCCATGACGGCAGGTGGACTACCTTTAGGAACAGTGCGTTCCCCAGCTGGCTTTCAAACAAAAGTAGACCCGAGAAAATCGTAGAGTGATGCTTTCAGACAGGGCTGGTGTGAGGAAGAGGAGATGAGGTGCCTGCCTGTGGTGCACAATTTAAGGAGATGCCACAACACTGAGTCATCAGGATGAGGAGTAGCTCTTGACCGTGCTGGAAGAGCCTGCAGATGTCACCTTTACTCCCAGTGTCAGGGGAAGTAGCTGCTTCAGGAATTCTGAAGCAATACTATGGTTAATCAAATATGAAAACCCTTTTAACCTAGGAATTTTGCATGTTTTTTAACTGACCTTCACACAAATTTATGGAAGAGCAGAGAAAAGAAAAAAACCCAACTCTACAAGCTTAAATGATCATTTTTATATGACCCTCCTGATCTTTGAAATCAAGTTGTCCATAGGGACTCAGGACTCTGGGCAGGGTCCTCCCTTGCCCTTCCCAGCCTCTGGCCATAGTGGTCCAGCCTCTGCATTCCATGGCTGTGCTCCGGCCGCGGCTTCTGTTTGCACATCACATCCCCCACGTGTGTCTCTGTTTTCATCTCCCTTTGGGTCTTTCTTCTCTTCTTATAAGGACTCGTTCATATTGGATGCAGGACTCTTCCTACTCCAGCGTGATGTCCTCTTAACTAACTCCAACTGCAAAGGCCCTATCCCGGTAAGTTCTCATCCTGAGGTGCTGGGGCTAGACTCCCAAATGCCTTTTGCGGGGACCCAATGTGACCCACAGCAGACAGCAAAGCAGAGGAGGGGGTAGCTGACGGCCCTCAGCCTTCTCCAATCTTGGCAGACTCCAAGTGAGAGCGTTTCTCTGCTCACTTCAGTATGACATCTTGTTGGGCTGAAGATTTTTTTCACTGTTAAGCTGGATTCCAGTGGTCCATCTTCCCAGTAAATAAAAAAGTGTGCTAATTTCATAGAAAACAGTCGCAATCTCACATTTTAATTCAATTCTTTGTTTTTCCAACAGAAAGTATTCTTCCCCCCAGCCCCCTGGCTTCAGCCTAAATTAACTATTATTTTGTCTTAAGAGTTCTAAGGATTCTGGGGACTCTGAGTTTGAGGAGGAGTCTTACCATGTTCTCGAATAAATATCATAGAGCTTTCTGAGAACACAGCTAGGAAAATCAGTGGTTTAACTGGTCTTAAAATAGTTTGGACTTTTAAAAAGTTTTTAAAGGCATTCACATAGTCAAAGGTCACGCTTCCTTTCAACAAATAGCTGAGCATCTTCGAGAAACGAAGCATGCTGTATGTTTCCATGCATGTGCTACAGTTTGTTTGAGATTTACCTTTTTTTGCATGAAAAAGTGAGCACACTTGTCAATTATTCACTAGGGAGGTGTTGTGATAGGGAGGTTATTTTTCAATAACTGCCTGAATAAAAACCATTTATTCAAAATGCCACTTCTGCTGCATGTGTGCAAACAGGCAGCACAGCTTGGCGAGGGGCCTCCCCTTGCTCCTGTCCCACGTGAAAGCAGGGCAGTGCAGCACTGATTTGAATTCTGTAGGAAAGAAAATGTGAATTAAAACTACAGTTGCTAACGTTTACTGTACTCAGTCTCTACAACAAATGTGATACTACTTGCTTTTTCCCTATGAGATTTTAGGTGTATAAAGATGAAAGAATAAATCAATTCCACTTTCAGTTTTCTTCCTCTGGGTAAATGTCACTGCTGTGCACTGGGCTATGACTCCTTTCTCTCCCTTTCCACCTCCCACCCCTCAGCAGGACCTGGCAGCATGATTCCTAGTTGAAGGAGCACAGGGCTATGGGTGACAGGTGCCGGCCAGAGGCTTGAGCCCAACCTGTGGGTTGGGGCCACTGTAAAATATGAGGGTGGGGCCACCTGCGAGTCTTCAGGTTTGGAAATCACTGAGGTGTGAGAATCAGGGAACCACAGCTTCCCATACATTTTGGGAGGGTAAGAACATGTGCACCCAAACCTACTTCTGGTGGCTTCGTTCTGCACCACAATTTTGTGACTGCCATGGGCGCTGATGCAGTTTGTAGCTCCATGTTCTCATGCTGATGCTGGTGCAGTTTCACCGCTGCCCACGGCTGGAAAGCAGGCACCTCTGGCACCAAGCGCTATGGGAATGGTTTAACAGAAGCCCCAAACGTTGATGTCCAAGATTCATCTTGCTCAGCTTTATCCGTTTCTCTTCCATGCACACATTCATGTGGAATCCAGCCAGATGGCAAGAGGGTTTATTGAAATACTTTTTTTTATGAATCTGCTCATTTTTATCACCATGAAACTGTATTTAAAGAAGATAAACTATTTTTCTTTGCATTCAACAACCCCAGCTTATCCCCCAAGGAATTAGAGACTAATTCAAGGTGGTTGAGGGTTTAGCCCTGAGCTTTCTTGATGAAGGAAAATTTCTGTGTCTGTTCTGCCCCATGTTCACACACGTCCCCTACCCACACATGGCCGCAAGGTGCTTGACGTATGGCGAGTGCAACAGAGGAAGGGAATTTCAAATTTTATTCAATGTATAGAGCTGCTGCCTTGAACTTCGCTGGTGAAGAGACATTGAGGCTGGTGTGGTTTCTGGTTTCTCATCTTCCTAACAGAGCTCCTTAGCAGGGAAAAGTATATTTTACATTCCTTCAAATCCGTGTTTGAATCACTTGTAATAATTGTCAGGCTCATGAAGAAAATTCTTCCTATTTTACAGCAGAAACACAGGAAACAAGGAGTTATGGAGACCAGCTTAGGATGTAGGAGGATTAATTGATTTTTTTTGGTTGATGATTATAGATGTGAAAGTAACCCAATTTCTTATTGATTCCCCAGGTGGCTTTCACTGAGACCCTTGCTTGAAGTAGGAGATCCAGGCTCTGGAGATGCAGCCTGGAGAAATCATAGCCCCGTATAAATAGAGCTTGCTCCATGCTCCCTCCAGCTGGCTCCCAACTCCTGACGCCCACCCTGCCTAGAAAGCTCTTCCCTCTGACACCCACCGTGCATGTGGCTCTCCCTTCACTCTGACTCTCTGCTGGAACACCCCTCACCTCAGAGTTGTCCCTGCCTAATCCCCTCTCCCACACCCCTCCCCCACCGTGATTTTCTATGAAGCACAGATCACCACTGGACATTGGCATGAGGTGGTCTTACTTGCTACTGGAGTGTGGGGGTACATTTTGGCCAAGTGAAGCCCGAGACGCCTGCTCTACAGCCAAGCAGAAGCGTTGAAGGGCTGCTGGAAGAGGCGTCTAAGGAAAGGGAGATGAGTGGCAGGTGAACTGTCCTGTGGCTGAGAGAGGCCACCACCACCGGGAGAGTGAGGGCCGCTGGGAGAGGGGCAGCGAGGGGCACTGCGTGGCTGTGCTGGGATCTGGAGGTCAGGGAAGTGAGGGAGAACCTGAAAGAAGACTGACAAGGCCGAGAAGCAAGAGAGGACGGGTCCCGGAAGCTGGTGAAGACAGAGGGTAACTTTGCCCACTCCTGGTAGATGAGTCAGACAGAGACAGAATCGGCCCTGGACTCAGCTGTGTGGAGTCATTCTGCGGACCTTGGCAAGTGTTGCTCAAGTGAGTGCTGGTGTGAGCAGCCGAGAGCAGGCGGAGGTGAGGTGGAGACGGCACGGCCAGCCTGGAGGGCTTCGCTCAAACAGGGAGAAGGCAACGCCATTATTTACAAACGTAGACGGCCTGCATGCACGAGGCAATGTGAAACTGGGATGTCCATGATGACAGCGTGAGTTACTCACATGTGCTAAGAATGTAGCTGACCCAGCATATGTATGCAGATTCATCCTAAGCAAATGATTGGATTAGGATTTCCAGGATTTTTGCCTTATTTAAAATATGTGCTAATCACCTGTCAACATACACCTTTTCAAATAAATCTGTTTAAACATAACAAAAAAGTTAGGAAGGGAAGATAGCATCAGTAAGCCCAAATGTGAATGATGCAGTGGGGGGGACCACAGATGCAGAGGGCGCAGGGGGGAACTGCAGATGCAGAGGGTGGGGGGAACTGCAGATGCAGAGGGTGGGGGGAACTGCAGATGCAGAGGGCGGGGGGAACTGCAGAGACCTGACCATTTGTTCTCCTAAGGTTACATTTAGAGCCAGAAGAATGTTGCTTACTAAAAAAGAAATCCCAGAATCCTCTTTCAGAAAACTTTGAAATATGAGGTTTAATTGAACCTTTCTCGAAGATTTCAAGACATTTCAAGATCGATATTTTTGTGCTAGTAGAGAAGTTCCTTCTGTCTCTGATGCTGAAGAAGAAAACCTTCTCTGCCTCAAATTTGCCTTAGAAAACCCCAGGCAAGCATTAAACACTGATGCCTAAGATCCGTCTTATCACTTTTATCAGTTTCTCTTCCATGGACACATTCATGTGGAATCCACCCAGATGGCAAGAGGGTTTATTGCAATAATGTTTCAAACATGAAGTCATTTTATTTTTCAAATGTTTCAAATGTGAAGCCATTTTATTGGAGCCATTCAAAATGGCTTCAAAAATGCCAAGGCCTGTTTCCTTTGTCCCGACCACCCAAGAGTGCATCCCACCGAGAAAGGCATCCTGGAGGTCTGAGACAGAGCTGGGCAATGAAGCCTCCACGTAACGGCAGGAGCTGCGCTCATCCCTGCCTTGGACGGGTGTAAACAGCCCCCTTCATATTTGACCACATGGCTCGAGTCATACACGCAGCTCCACGGCTCATGGGAAGCAGTCGATCCTTTGCCACAGGTGTCCTGGGAGACGCAGTCAGGCGGCGGTTCACATCCCGTGTCTGCTTTGACCAAACGAGGGACAGCAGAAGAAACGACAGGACGCCAAGCCCTCAGCCGGAGAGAACGATCCGGCCACTCTGGAGAGCAGCACGGAGCCGGGAGACTGAGGTGTCCGAGACACCCCGACTCACGAAAGAGCCCAGGCCCCCGTGCCAAATGCTGCCCAGACCGGAGTGACGACGGGAAACCACACTCAGGTATAAACTTACGCACTTTCATGGCAGGTATATTTCAGATTCCGGTTTTCAGAGAGTCTTTTGGATCCCAGCAGAGGCAAATGATTGAGAGAAATATTTTTCATTGCCATGGTTTAAGCCATCATCAGTAGATTTGGGAAGAACGCCCTGCCTTAGACTTGATGTGGACTCGCCTGGTCAGACTGGAGCAGAAGGCACACTTGCAGGGGGAAGGGAGAAGCGCTTAAATAAAGGAAATATTTACGAATATGTGGGCAGAACTAGGGAGAACGATGACCAACGAGGAAGCCTCCTGGGGCTGGTGTTGGTGGGTGGGCATCGCTGTCTCCCCTCAGCAGCTGGGAAGAGCAGCTGCCCTGAGGTGTAGAGAGAGCTTTGTGTAAGGAAGGGCTCCTCTGCGCCACGGCCACCGGTGGAGACACGGAGCTGCGGACCTGCAGCCCCAGGAGAGCCCCAGGGATGCCCGTCCCGACTCCCCACTCTTCCCACCCTCCAGGCCCCTGCCATTCTTCCCAGTGACCAAACCCGCCCACAGGTCAGAGTGCCCTGGAAATCAGCTTCTGGGACTCAGAAGAGCATGGAGGACAGGGGAGGGAGGAAAGGGGGCTGCAGAGTGCCCAGCCTGGCCCAGCTGGACCCCCTTCACCTCCCTTGGTGCTGGGTGGGGTAGGGGAGGGGAAATGATGTACACCCTAGGATTCCAGGACATGGGCACACACAGCCTGGGCGGGTGCCACTCAGGCATGTCCTTCTCTGAGCCTGCTGTCCAGGCAGGGGGGCTGGAGGTGGGCACTGGAGGCGGGGCTGAGTTGGAGTGTCTCCAGGGTGGCCCTGGAGAGCACTGCGTGTTGGTCCTGCCCTGGGAAGGGTGCGTGAGCATGGAGCCATCACGGCGGGCCTGGCCCTGCAGGGGAGGAAGATGCAGGCCCCAGGCGGCGAGTGTGTGGCTGCAGAGCTTCAACTCTCATTTGGCAAATTCAGAGATCTCCAGCACCCGGAGCCGCTTGTATCACTGAGGCCTTTCTCAGGCAGGAGCGGCGGTGCCACCCCCACGCAACCACCTTGGGAAAGGCGTCACTACCTGCCTGACTGGCTCCTGGCAAGGGTCTCAGATCCTCAACACATGGGCCGAGCCTCCCTGTCACTTGGCACCCTACTTCTCAGCTTCAGCTTTTCACTGGAATAAATGGATAATCTTACTATGAGAATCAGCAGTCTCTGATCCATGCTACGCATCAAGAAATAGCCTCTATTTTGCTGTTGGTTCGACAGGAACAAGTCTGTCTCCCAATAACAAACGCAGTGGCTGACGCGTTGTTGGAAGACATGCACCTGGTATTGTTGAGCTACTCAGTTTCTGACCTTGGGAAAATCTCTCGCTGGTTCTCCGAAGGCTTTGTCCGTAGAATAAAGTACGTGGACAGGACGGCGCGATCCGGAGGCCCCAGTTCTGATATGCTCTGCATTACAGGGGGACAACAGGACCCCTTGCCCAGAGAACGCTGAGCAGGTCCCTTTCGGTCTCTAAGACATGAAGGAGAACCACCTGGCTATGAAGGAGATGGGAGGTGGCATCTCAGGCTTCACCCTCTAGGTTGGGGACAGGGGGGCAGTGGCTCACCCGCTGGGTTGGGGACAGGGGGGCAGTGGCTCACCCTCTAGGTTGGGGACAGGGGGGCAGTGGCTCACGCACTAGGTAGGGGACAGCGGGGCACTGGCTCATGCACTAGGTTGGGGACAGCGGGGCAGTGGCTCACCCGCTAGGTTGGGGAGAACTTTTCTCTTGGTTCTCGTTGTGGTGCTAGCAGCAAGTACTATTCCCTGTTCTTGGGACCCAGACACACACACACGGGCGAACAGGGGCACCCTTCAACGCACTTCTGCTTTCCCGAGACCCTGTGAGGAAGAAAATGCAGAGCCCTCATCAGACAGGCCTGAGGGTCACTGCTTCCTGCTTCTCCTGATCCACAGTGGCTCGGGGCGTCTGCTCCACAGTGGCTCAGGGTGTCTGCTCCACAGTGGCTCGGGGCGTCTGCTCCACAGTGGCTCGGGGTGTCTGCTCCACAGTGGCCCAGGCGTCTGCTCCACAGTGGCTCGGGGTGTCTGGTCCACAGTGGCCCGGGGCGTCTGCTCCACAGTGGCTCGGGCGTCTGTCGCAGGTTCTGAGAGGAGCCATGGGCGAGAGCAGAAGGCTCTCGGGCTGGGCGTGTCTCACCCTGTCCAGATCCTCGCATTGCCACTTACCGTGTTGAAACCTTTGGCAAAACTGAACACCCCCGAGCCTCAGTTTCCCCAGCTACAAATCACGAGTAACATGTGTACTCTGTGGCATTGTCCTGTGCGTCAGAGACAGTATGTACGGAGCGGTTGCACGGTGCCTGGCAAACAGTGGCTCTCGACAAGTGTGCACAGTAAACATCCCGTGCACAGCTCCCGGAGAAGCCCTCTGACAGGGTGAGAGCCACTCCCGCAGGCCCGTCTCCATCCTGAAGCTCATAGAGGACTCTCACGCCATGGATTTTATTCCTGCCATCTTACATCTTTCCAGTAAGTGATAATGCTGTTTGTTATATCCATGAAATTTAAGAACCAGCAGAGACCACAAAACAAGAACAGATTTACTCACACGGGGTTCCCTCTCTATGGGTTCACCCCTCCCTGTGGGAGCCCTATGGGAATTTACTGAATTTAGCGTTTCCTGCTTTCTGAGCTCCATAAACCTTGAGTTAACATGGACCTGTGGGTAGGGCAGGTGGAAAACAGCCCCCATCTCTCAAGGATGCTGGAGTCGGTGCCTGTGCAGAAGCTTCTCGGACATATGCAAAGGGTTCCGCTCCTCTTGTATTGATCTCCTGCACTCTCCAGCCAGGCCTGTGAGCAGAGGAGAAGCCACAACTCACAAGATGCCGACGACAGTCTTCTCAGGGCCCAGTGTGGCTTTGGGGTGCATAACCCTTACCCTCCCAGAGCGGTAAGAACAAAGCGCACACACGCAGTCTCTCCTGCCCGCCGCACGCGGAACTGTGCTGAAGCTCCTCGTTGATTTTAGCTCGTGGGGTGGAGCAGCTGTGGCATTTTGCTTGGACTCTGACTTCATTGGAAACTCCATGGGTGAGAAAATATATCAGTCAGATTGTTTTCTTGAGAATGAGGCCTTTGCTAACAGGCATAGAAATCTCACCTGCATGATAAAATCAGGCCGTGTCTCCTGGACAGGTAGGGTGAAGTTTGGATCTTTAGAAACTGGGGAAATTCGAACATCAGTAAATGCTGAGAATCCATCTCGGTCATGTTCTTGCTGGCAGTTGCAGTTTTGGGGGAACGAGTCAACAATTCTGTGGGTGGCAGTGAGGGATGCTTTCAGAAGGTAGCCGTCCACCTGGGCCATCTCCCAAGCCTGTTCTACTCCCCATGGCTCCAGCCACACCCCCAGGCAAGAGCCGGCTTTGTTACCTTCTGGACCTGTCTCAGGGAATGGTGCCCTCTCAGGCATGAAGCATGAGAGTCTGCTTCTTAAAATTCACCTGCTCTTTTAAACAATGTTCAACTCACATCAAGTCTCAATAGAGGCCCCTGCCATCTCCCAGATGTTTTGGGCAGTCTTGATGCCCAGCACCAGGGTTTCTGGGCTTCTCTACGTGTCATATCAGGACAGGTGTCTTCAGTCCCTGTTCCAAATGATTGGCAGTTTCCTAGGGAGCTGGTGCACCAGACAGAAACGGAGCAGCATTGCAAGGCTGAGTTCAGTCCTGCGGAACAGGCAGAATACAAAGGCAATGGGTTTGCTGGGTCAGATGTAGAAAAAGGTTTCAAGTGTAAGGGACATTGGTTTTTGGCATCCCCTCAACACTCCGATCTATGCCCATACCTCGGTTTGGGAGCAGAAGCCATTTTTATTGGGAGGTTCGTATGTAATTTGCTGTCTCATATTTGCATCCACGTTTTCCCTCTAGACAGTTCTATCCTTCAAAAAAGAAAGGAGACTCTTCTTGTCCATTTGATGACATCACTTCTTAAAAACATCAGTTTCTTCGTATGTTTTCGAGGGAGCTGAACTATCTGCTCTGTCAGCAGCCTGGGTCAAGGGACAGGTACGACCCTGTGAATGGCCTTGGCTGATCATGAAACACCTAGTGATGGTTGATTTACCAGGAGTAGCGTGTGACTTTAGGGTAAAACTTTCCCGGGACATTTGGCCAGCTCTGCTCCAAACGGGAGGTGTCCGCTGGTGCCTGCTGGTCCCTGGTGCACAGGCCTTTGTCGTCCTGAGCTGGCCCCACACAGATGACCTTCACGGCTTCCGAGGCTCTGACCACGCAAGCTCCCACTTTCTTTCCCAGCCATGTGGGTTTCCCTGACGTCTTTCTTCACCCGGTTGGCCCCGACTTCAGCAAGGCCCTCTCCCCGGCACTGCCTCAACCCTATGCCAGCCCAGGTCCTGCTCACTGAGCAGCCCAGAAACCGCTGGTGGCATCTCTAAAGAAAAGGACACTCGGGGCAGTGTGAGCACAGGGGAGCTATGTAGATGAGACCCAAACAAGTGGCCATTCACCCATGAGTGAAAACAATGTAGACACAGCCCCTGAGACAGAAGAGAATTAATCCACACACAAAACCGGTTAATTTTATCCTGTAAGCAATGCCAAAGGTTTCAGGGGCTCTTGAATCTTGCATGCAGAATAACCTGGAAGGTCTGTGGGTCATTTCCCTCCCCAGATACTGCTCCTTCTCTTGAGGAACCTACCCATCCTTCCAGATCTTCTGCTGAGCTCCCACCAGGCAGCTGGGCGGAAACGCTTCCGCACACAGAAGCGAGGGCTCCGGTGCCCCCACAGGACCCACAGGTCCCTGATGGGGGCACTTGTGGGGATTTAATGCCCAGCGTCCTGTGGAGAGACTCCTTCCTTACAGCCTCTGTAGATACTTGCTGCATTGCTTTCTAAGTTTAGGTCGGGTATGGCTCAGTTCTCAGGAATTATCCCCCCAGCTCTTGGGACAGCACCAGAGCTGAGGGCACAGCGATGCTCCCACCTTCTCTAGTGCTCCCGCCTCCTCTAGTGCTCCCGCCTCTGCCAGTGGACAATGCTGGCTGCTTCACTTGCACTGGCCCATGGTGCCTGCACTGTCCTCCCTCCTGCTGTGCCATCCTCCCTCCCTTTGGGCCATCCTCCCTACCTCTGAGCTGTCCTCCTCCCTGCTGGGCCATCCTCCCTACCTCTGAGCTGTCCTCCTCCCTTTGGGCCATCCTCCCTACCTCTGAGCTGTCCTCCTCCCTGCTGGGCCATCCTCCCTTCCTCTGAGCTGTCCTCCTTCCTACTGGGCCGTCCTCCCTTCCTCTGTGCCATCCTCCTTCCCTCCTTCTGAGCCATCTTTCCTCCTGGCTGGGCCATCTTCCCTCACGGCTGGTTCATCCTCCCTCCTGGCTGGGTCCATGCCCCTGTGCCTTCAGGACACACCCCGGTGCCATGGGGCTGGCGCCATCCACTTTAGAGTCACCTGCATCCCATGTCCTTCTGCACAGGTCCCTAACTTCCTAAGCATTCAGCTGTGTTTTGGGCAGGCTGCAAGGAGCTTTGATGCCTTTGTGCCATGCATTTCTCACCGTGTTCCAAATGGACTCACACAGCCTGGCATTTCACCTTCCCACCCTCATCCCTTCTGTCCTCACTCAGGGTTCTAAAGGCTCTTTTGCAAGAAGCACATCGGGCAAGCCTTCCCATGTCCATTTGCTGTCACCCACCTCGCATGCCAACATCAGCGCCAGGTCCTTCTTGCCCTGGCCCCATGTCTATGGGGGACCATCTGTCCCGCACCTGACTCTTGGGACCCCAGTCACAGCCTGACCCCACCCAACTCCTGGGACCTCGGGTCTCAGCCTGTCCCCCACCCAACTCCTGGGATTCCAGGTCTCAACCTGTCCCCACCCAACTCCTGGGACCACAAGTCTCAGCCTGTCCCCCATCCGACTCCTGGGATTCCAGGTCTCAACCTGTCCCCACCCGACTCCTGGGAACCCAGGTCTTGCCCTGTCGCCCACCCAACTCCTGGGATTCCAGGTCTCAGCCTGATCCCCACCTGACTCCTGGGACCCCAGGTCTCACCCTGTCCCCCACCCTACTCCTGGGATTCCAGGTCTCAGCCTGATCCCCACCTGACTCCTGGGACTCTGGGTCCCCAGCCTGTCCCAGCCCTGCTCATGTTCCGGGATGTTGCTAGAATGCTCTTTCTACGTGCCAATCTTTCTAAGTGCGGATGGGCAGTTCAGCCCCACCTCACACTCTCTACGGCTCCCGATCTATTTCTCCAGGACAAGGCCCAGGCGGTATGGCTTACGGCCCCTCCCATCTGCCCCTGCTGAGTTCTGCTTTTCTCTGTGGCTGAATGTCCCATTTGAAGATTCCGTGGAGCAGCTGAGATCCAGTTCCACCCCGGCAGTGCTTCCTCTGCTCTCAGATGCGGACCCCTCAGGGGACTGGCGGCCTCCGGGGTGGGCTGACCACACTCCGTTTCCTCTTTGCAAACCATGGGCTGACTCCTGTCACACCCTTGAAACGGCTGTGGTTTCTCTTTCTCACTCAGACTGTAAGTTCTTGAGGACAGATGTCAGGCCCTATTGCTCAAGCCCCTCACCTCAAATCAAGTCCGATTGGCTCTGTGGGACCATTTGGAAGATTTGCGACTTGTTCTGTAAGAATGTAGCTCGGGGACGCAGGCACCCGCAGAGTCCCTGCAACGGAGGCTCTGTCTGCTGCCATCTGCTTTTCTGTGGAGCCTAAGAGGCAGCCCCACTGGACTCACCTGTCCTCCCAGGGGCATTCTCCCACAGGTCCCCACTTGTCCTCCCTCAGCAGAGGGACCCCCTGGATCCATTCTATGTGACAGGTGCCTTCCTCTGGCTTGCACCCATGGTAGGCCTCTGGGAGTTCCAGACCCCAGGGACCTGGCCCTTGCCTGAGGGGTTCCTTGGGTGCAGGAGTCTCGTTCTCCTCACCCTCCTTCTTTAGGCACCCCCTCTGCTCCTGGGCGTAGGGCAGACACCTCCAGCCCCTTGTGCTGAGGCCTTCTTGTGCCTTCTGTTGACCGAGATTCTCTCTTGCTCTGTGGTCCAGCGCTTGTCCACATGGCCTTGTCTGCCACACTCGGGAGGGCAGGTGGCGCTGGTGGGGCTGCCTCTCTGGGACCCACAGGAAAGTAGGGAGGGAAGAACTGAGGACAGAAGAAATAGGGGAGGAGCTGGCCACAGCCCCCAACTTCCGGCTTCTAGGCTGGATATGTGGGGTGCGATGGAGGGAGATGCTTCAATGCTGGATGGATTTTAGCCAGGATGGATAGGCTAGGACATTTTAAGTATAGAAGTGATTCTTGTGGCTGGGAGTGACAGGAGGACTTTATGTTATCCCCTAGGCCTGAGAGGAGCTCAGAGGCTGTGGGTTTCCTTCAGGGAGGAAGAGCGAGCCCCACCCACTTAGGGCTGCTGGGAGCAGGGGCGGCAGGTGTCATCGGACGCTTAGAATCACAACCCTCAGCCTTCTGCCCAGGATTCTGGACTCCTTGGGCATATGAACCAGCCACACAGTGCCCACCATGGGTGTGGTGCACATCCAGCGTTTTATGTAGATTCTTTTGACCCCAGCATGTTATTTTGAAAAATTTCAAACTTACACAAAGCTGAGGTAATTACATAATGAGCACTCTAAAGTCACCAGTTGCTAACGTGTTTCCATGTCTGTCTTCTCCCGCTCTCCATATGTGCACGTGTGTACATGCGTGAAGTTTTGTTTTGGATCCGCTCCTTGCTAATCCATCTGAGGGTACACCATGGACTCAGCCCCCTCGCCCCAGCACGTCTGCCTGTGCCATCCAAGAACATGGACATTTTCTGAAATACCCCAATGCCAGGCCAAGCCAAGCAGTTTAGCGACGACTCCAGGTTGATGCTGAATCACCTGTTAGCACTGCTGACTCAGGCTGTACCTCTAGTTACAGAGTCTCTTCGAATGTCCCCAGACATCCCCAAAGTGTCCTTGGTAGGTTTTTTAAGAAGACAGATCCACAGGAGAAACACACACGCACCTGCTGGCGGAAGCTCTTCTGTTTCTTTTTAATCTAGAGCAACCCCCACCCCCTGCCCCGTCTGCTTTGCTTTTGCATGTTTTGTTTCTGTTTTGGTTTTCATGACATTGTTGGTTTTGAGGCACTCAGGTCAGCTGTCTTACATATGTATCTTAAATCCACTATCCCTCATAGATACAAACAACAAGTTAGAACATTTGAGGAAGAAAAGACCCCTCTTGATCACAGGAAAAAGAACAGCAGCAGCAAAAATAACAGCAAGAACTAGATGTAAATTCAATGAGGAATTGGCAAGCTCTACTAGGGAAGTTTTCAGATGCCATGGAGGTGCAGGAGACTTGAACACATGCAAAGACACTCTTTTCCTGATGAAGAAGTCTCAACACCACCAAGCTATAAATTCTCTTTAGGTTATCCTAAAAACGTAATATGATCCCAATAAAATTACCCACAGTGATTTGTTTGAACCAAGCAAGCTAATTTCAAAATTCATAAGGAAAAAGAAGTAATAGTCAAGAAACTCTGAAAAGGAAGAGCAGAGCGGGCCCTCACCCTGCTAGATACGAAACATGAAGACACAGCAGTGAAAGCAGCCTGGTGTCGGCTCGCACGGGCAGAGGCAGGTGGGACAGAGGAGAGTCCAGGCACAGAAGCCAGCGTTGTGGGAGTGAACAGGTGATAAAGGTGGCAGCTCAAGTGAGAGGAAAAGATGTGATTTTCAATACAACGTCGAGTATCTGTATTTTTTACCACTAGGGGAGAAAACAGCTTTGGAGCCACATAGCACAGCACACTCTGGAGTGGATGGCAAACGGGTCACACAAAAATGCAAGCGAGAGAAACCACGGTGATACTAGATAAAGCACAGGAAAATCCCTTATCACCTGAATGGTAGAAACTAAGACTCAAAAGTTCAACTAGAGTGAAAAGAAATGCAGCTTGTATCACAAAAGACGAACCTCTCACATGTAAAGTGCCTTACAAATCAATAAGAACAACAAGCCAGGAGAAAATGGGCAGTAGAAATGAACAAATTGGCCCAGAGAAGGGCCAAGGCAAGTGGTTCTTAAATATGAGAGAAGGTGCTCAGCTGACTGAGATACCGTTTCTTTCACTTACCAGCGCAACAGAAATGAAAAATTTGGCCAACATGCCCTTCATCCTGGGAAGACAATGTGTACATTGTGGGTGAGAGTGCACACTGAAGGGTGATTCAGCGATATTGTTTTAATTACAGATGCAAGCCCATCTCTGGGGAATCATCCTAACAATACACCTTCACAGGCGTAAAGGTATCCACCGCAGCATTGTGTGAATTTGCGAATCATCAGAAACAGTCCTAGTGATATGGTTTCACTCTGTCCCCACCCAAATCTCATCTTGAATTGTAGCCCCCATAATTCCCACGTGTTATGGGAGGGACCTGGTGGGAGGTAACTGAATCATGGGAGTGGTCTGGTTTCCCCATACTGTTCTCGTGGTGAATAAGTCTCATGAGATCTGATGGTTTTTAAGGGGAAACCACTTTCGCCTGATTCTCATTTCTCTCTTGCCTGCTGCCATGTCAGAAGTGTCTTTTGCCTTTCACCACCACTGGGAGGCCTCTCCAGCCATGTGGAACTGTGAGTCCATTAAACCTCTTTTCTTTATAAATTACCCAGTCTCATGTATGTCTTTATCAGCAGCGTGAAAACAGACTAATACACCTAGTGTCATGAATAACAGATGATTGAGTAGTATATTTTATTATAAACAAAGTACGAAGCTGTAAAGATGAATGAGAAGGCTATCTGCTGGAAATACGGATGAATCTCCAGAATATAATGTTTAGTGGACTAGGATAGTACAGAAAGGAAGGAAGTGGGGAAAATAAGAATAAATATTTATATTTTCTCCTGTTTACACCAAGAAACTCAGGGAGGATACATAAGAAACTGCGTGGTAACCTGAGGGCGAGGGCAGGGAAGAGTTGCAACATTTTTCACCTCTACCTTTTGACATCATTTTGATATTGAAGCATGCGAACATATAACCCATTTTGAAACACACACACTCAGGCACACAGAGTACAATGTAAAGTGGGACAGTTGCCTTGACATCCTGTTTGGGAGTTCAGGCAGACCTCAGTGATTTTCAGGTTTAGTTCCAGACCACTGTGATAAAGCAAGTATCATAGGAAATGGAGTCACTTGAACGTTTTGCTTTCCCAGTGCTTTTTTTTTTTTTTTTTTTTGAGATGGAGTCTTGCTCTGTTGCTCAGGCTGGAGGGCAATGGCACAGTTTTGACTCACTGCAGCCTCCACATCCTGGTTTCAAGCGATTCTTCTGCCTCAGCCTCCAGAGTAGCTGGGATTACAGGCATGCAACACCTTGGCTGATTTTTGTATTTTTATTAGAGATGGGGTTTCACCATGTTGGCCAGGCTGGTTTCGAACTCCTGACCTCAAGCGATCCACCTTTCTCAGCCTCCCAAAGTGCTGGGATTACAGGCGTGAGCCACCGTGCCCAACTCCCAGTGCCTATTAAAGCTATGTTGACATTATACTGTAGTTTGTTAAGTGTGCAGTTGCATTGTGTCTAAAAAACAATGTACATACCCCAGTTAAAAATACATTTATTGCTAAAAAATGGTAATCATCATCTTAGCTTGCAGCAAATTGTAATCTTTTCTGGTCTTGCGTGGATGTTGATGGCTGCCAACTGATTAGGGTGGTAATTGCTGAAGGTTGGGGTGGCTGTGGGAATTTCTTAATATAAGAAAATGAGATTTGCTGCATCAATGGACTCTTCTTTTCATGAAAGATTTCTCTGTAGCATGTGGTGCTGTTTGATAGCATTTTACCAACATAGAACGTCTTTCACAATTGGAGTCAGTCTCCTCTAACCCTGCTGCTGCTTTATCAACTAAGTTTATGGAATCTTCTAAATCCTTTGTTGTAATTTCAGCAACGTTCACAGCATCTTCACCAGGAGTAGATTCCATCTCAGGATGCCACTTTATTTGCTCATCCACAAGGAGCAGCTCTTCACCCATTCAAGTTTTATCATGAGAGTGCAGCAGTTCAGTCACATCTTCAAGCTCCTCTTCTAATTCTAATTGCTATTTCCACCCCATCTACACTTCCTTCCTCTACTGAAGTCTTGAACCCTCAAAATCATCCAGAAGGGTTGGAATCACCTTCTTCCAAACTCTTGTCAATGCTGATATTTTGAACTCCTTCCATGAATCACAAATGATCTTAATGGCATCTAGAATGATGAATCCTTTCCAGAAGGTTTTCAATTTACTTCGCTCAGATCCATCTGAAGAATCATTATCTATGGTGACTATAGTCTTATACAATGTGTTTCTTAAATACTAAGACCTGAAAGTTGAAGTGACTCTCTGATCCATGGGCTTCAGAATGGATGTTATGTTAGCAGGCATGAATACAACGTGAATCTCCCTGTACATCTCCATCAGAGCTCTTGAGAAACTTAGGTGCATTGTCAATGAGTGTTAATATTTTGGAAAAAATCTTTTTTTCTGAGAAGTAGGTCTTAACAATGGACTTAAAATATTCAGTTAACCATGCTGTAAACAGACATGCTATCCTGTATTCTTTGTTGTTTCATGTATACACCACAGAGTAGACTTAGCATAATTATTAACGGCCCTAAGATTTTTGGAATGGCAAATCAGAATTGGTCTCAACTTAAAGTCACCAGCTGCATTAGCCTCAGAGAAGAGGGTCAGCCTGGCCTTTGAAGCTTTGAAGCGAGGCATTGACTTCTCCTCTCTAGCTATGAAAGTCCTAGATGGCATCTGCTTCCAATGTAAGGTTGCTTCATCCAAATTGCAAATCTGTTGTTTGTCTAACCACCTTCATCAGTGATCTTGGCTGGATCTTCTGGATGACTTGCTGCAGCTTCTCCATCAGCACGTGCTGCCTCACCTTGCACTTTTATGTTCTGGAGACGGCTTCTTTCCTTCAACCTCATGAACGAAACCGCTGCTAGCTTCCAACTTTTCTTCTGCAGCTTCCTCACTTGTCTCAGCCTTCACAGAACTGAAGAGAGCTGGGGCCGTGCTCTGGATTAGGCTTTGGCTTAAGGGAATGTTGTGGCTGTTCTGATTCTCTCTGGACCATCAGATTTTCTCCATATCAGCAATGAGCGTGTTTTGTTTTCTTATTGTTCCCGTGTTTGCTGAGTAGCAGTTTTCACTTCCTTCGAGAACCTTTCCTTTGCATTTATAACTTGGTTAGCAGTTTGGTGCCACAGGCCTCATTTTTGGCCTATCTCGGCTTCTGACATAAGTTGAATTATTTAAGCTTACATCAAACCTCAGTAAGCTTAATGATTTTTAGCTTTTAGTTTAAAGTGAGAGATGTGCAACCCTTCCTTTCACTTGAACACTTAGAGGCTTCTGTTGGGCTATGAATTGACTTCATTTTTAAATATTGTTTTGCATTAGGGAATATGGAGGCCTGAGGAGAGGGAGAGAAGCCAGGAACAGCCAATCACAGAGCAGTCAGAACACACGTAACATTGACTGATGAAGTTTGCTCCTATATGGGCATGGTTTGTGATGCCCCAAAATAGTTAACAGTGGTAACATCAAAGGCCATTGATCACAGATCATCATAAGAGATATAATAATGATAATAAAGTTTGAAATATTGCAAGAAATATCAAAATGTAACAAGTGAGTACACACTGTTGGAAAAATGGAGCCAAAAGACCTATTCCATGCAGGGCTCCCACAAAACTTCAATTAAAAAAAATGTAACATCTGCAAAGTGCAATAAAATGAGATATCCTTGTGTTTACTAAAAAGCTAAGGTAAGCCCATCCTAAACCTGTGGACTTATGTCAGAGAAATGAGCACAAACAATGGAAAATAACCCAAATCCGTGTTGCCAAGAGAATGGCTAAGTAACTTGTGATATGTTCTTAGAATGGAATACAGCCGAGGAATAAAAAAGAACAGGTGATTATTACAAGCAACCAGTGGATGAACCTCCCACACGCTAAGTTGAGAAAGCCAGGGATGAGTGAGACTGATTATGCATACTCTGATTCTGCACGTATAAAGTTTAAGATCAGGGAAAGCGAATCGTTAGCCATGGAGTGAGCATGGTGGTTTTTCTTGTGGGGAGTGACAATGAGGGGGAGGGCCAGGAAGGAAGCTTTGTAAAGTGCTGGTGGCTACACGGGTCTCATCCCATGCAGATATTTCCAGCCATCATCTACAATTCATGCACTTTGAGTCTGCACAGGATGTATAATATGTTTTGCTTCAATGAAAAAATAAAAGAATACGAGAGTCTTCCTAAGGTGAAACCTGCTCATGCTTTATGTCCTGGCACAGCCCTCTCTCTGTCTTCATTGCTCTTTTGATATTTTACTTTGGAATCATGATTGATTCACAGAAAGTTGCAAAGAAATGCAAAGGGAGGTCCCCTTTGTAACTACAGTGTAGTATCAATCCCAGGAAGCTGAATGTGATAAACCTACAGGGCTTTTTCAGTTTTTGCCAGTTACAGAGGTTCGTGTGTGTGTGTGTGTGTGTGTGTGTGTGTGTGTGTGTGTGTGTTTGCACACATGTACATGTCTACACAGCTCTATGCAATTTTATTTTATGTGTAGCTTTGTGTCACCGCAACCACAATCAGGATAGAGAACTTGGTTCCTCAGGCTTCGCCCTTAACCCGCAGATTCCTCCTCCCTTCTCTAACCCTGGAAACTGCACATCTGTTCCCCACCTCTGTAATTTTGTCATTTCAATCATCTTGTGTAAATGAAAGTCTCTTTCTATTGTGTTTCACCCTTCATGCATATTTGAGTCTATTTATTGGGTATAAGCACTATGAACTATTGCTTATTTCTAATTTATACAGAGTGGCAATTCATGGGAATTTGGGAAGTTCATGGGATTAATGAGGAGCTGGTATTCATGGCAGTTTCCTCCCGTGACTAGGGTGGGGCTCCTTGTGTGAGATGGTGAGCTGTGTGAGCTAGAGAGAGAATATCTTCATGCATTGATCTAGGTGATTCTAAAGCCTGACAGAATGAATTCAAGAAGATTGGATTTGTATCTAGTGTTGTCTCTGACCACACAGGTGTAAAACTAGAAATCAAGAACAGGAGGAATCTCAGAAAATTCATAAATATGTAAAGATTAAACAACATGCTCCTGAACAACCGGTGGGTCCAAGAAGAAATCAAAAGTGAAATTAAAAAGTACTTCAAGACAAGTGATGGTAGAAACTTAACATAGCAAACCCTCTGGGACGCAGTGAAAGTAGTTCTAAGAGGGAAGTTTTTAGCAACAATGCCTACATTAAAAAGCAGAAAGGTCCTTTCCTTACACCTTATACAAAAATTAACTCCAGATAGATTAAAGATTTAAACATAAGAACTACCACCATAAAAATCCTAGAAGAAAATCTAGGCGAACCACTCAAGACATAGGCACAGGCAAGGACTTCATGACTAAAACACCAAAAAGCAATGGCAACAAAAGCCGAAATAGACAAATGGGACCTAATCAATCTCCAGAGCTTCTGCACAGCAAAAGAAACAAGCATTAGAGTAAAGCAGCAACCAACAGAATGGGAAAAAATTTTTGCAGTCTACCTATCTGACAAGGGGCTAATATCCAGAATCTACAAAGAATTAAAACAAATTTACAAGAAAAAAACAAACAAGCCATTCAAAAGTGGGCAAAAGATATGAACAGGAACTTTTCAAAAGAAGACATTTATGCGGCCAACAAACATGAAAAAATGCTCATCATCATTGGTTACTAGAGAAATGCAAATCAAAACCACACTGAGATACCATCTCACGCCAGTTAGAATGGTGATCATTAAAAAATCTGGAGACAACAGATGCTGGAGAGGATGTGGAGAAAAAGGAATATTTTTACGCTGTTGGTGGGAGTGTAAATTAGTTCAACCATTGTGGAAGACAGTGTGGTGATTCCTCAAGGATCTAGAAATAGAAATTCCATTTGACTCAGCAATCTCATTACTGGGTATATACCCAAAGGATTATAAATCATTCTATTATAAACACATGCACACGTATGTTCACTGTGGCGCTGTTTACGATAGCAAAGACCTGGAACCAACCCAAATGCCCATCAATGATAGACTGGACAAAAAAAATGTGGCACATATACACCATAGAATACTATGCAGCCATAAAAAATGATGAGTATGAGTTTGTGTCCTTTGTAGAGACATGGATGAACCTAGAAACCATCATTCTCAGCAAACTGACACTAGAACAGAAAACCAAACACCACGTGTTTTCACTCATAGGCGGGTGATGAACAATGAGAACACTTGGGCACAGGGAAGGGAACAACACTCACAGAGCTAGGTGGGGAATAGAGGGGAGGGGAGGGGGGCACAGCAAGGAGGGCAGCGAGGAGGGGGAGGGATAACACCTAGAGAAAATGCCTGATGTAGGCAATGGTTGGCGGGGGGGATGGAGACAGTCAACCACCATTGGCATGTATATACCTATGCAACAATCCTGCAGGATGCAGGATATGCCCACATACCCCAGAGCCCAAACACCATAATAATAATAATAAAAAAGAAAGCTTGGTCAATAACAAATTGAAAAAGCAATTACAAACCTTCCAACATACAAAAGCTCAGGACCACATGGCTTCATGGCTGACTTCTCCATAATATTCAAGGAAAGATTATTACCAATACATCTCAAAGTCTTCCAAAATACAGATCTGAAGGGAAAACTTCCCAATATATTTTATGAGGCCAGCATCACCTTAATATCTAAGTTGAGGACAGTGTAAGAAAAGGGAGTTGCAGGTACCTCTGATGGACATTAATGCAAAAATCCTCAATATAATAGTAGTAAATCAAATCCAATGTGACACCACGAAGGTTATACATTATGGCCAAGTGGGATTTATCCCTGGCATGCAAGGCTGGTTTAACATACACAAATCAATCAATGCGATACATCACATTAACAGAATGAACAATAAAAATCATGTGATCAATTTACACAGAGAAAGTATTTGACAAAGTTTAGCATCTTTTCTTGATAAAAACTCTCAACAGTTTAAGTACAGAAGGAAAGGTCCTTATTATAATGAAGACCCTGTGGTTAACAGCATAAACAACAGGGAACAACTGAAAGCATTTCCACTAAGATCTGGTACAAGGCAGAGATGCCCACTCTTGCCTCTTCTACTCAACACAGTACTGGAAGAGCAATCAGATGTTGACTGCAGGAGCAATCAGACAAGAAAAAGAAAGAAAAAAGCTTTAGGGTTTTCTACATATAGGGTCATGTCATCTGCAAATAAAGATAATTTGACTTTTTCATTTCTTTTTCTTGTCTGATTGGTCCTGCAGATAGCCTCTGATAAAAAATCAACGTACAACAATCAGTTGTATTTATGTACACAGATAACAACCTAGCTCAAAAAGAAATCAAGGAAACAATCTACTTTATGACAGCATCAAAAAGTAAAATACTTAGGAATAAACTTTCCAGGAGGTCAAAGTTTTACACTAAAAAATATAAAACACCGATGAAAGAAATTGAAGAAGACACAAGTAAATGGAAAGACAGCTCCTGTTTGTGGATCAGAAGAATTAATATTGTTAAGATGGCCATGCTTCTAAGTAATATACAGATTTAGCACAATTGCTATCAAAATTCCAATGGCATTCATTAAAGAAACAAAAAAAAAGTCCTAAGTTTGTGTGGAACCACAAAAAACCAAAGCAATACTGAAAGTAAAAACAAATTTGGAGGCATCATACTTTCTGATTTTAAACTATATTACAAAGGTACAGCAATCATACTAGAATAAAAACAGAAACATAGACCAACGGAACAGAATGGAGGGCCCAGAAATAAATCCAAACATAACATGGTGAATGAATTTTCAATGAGAGCACCAAGAGGATGCAATGGGGAAAGGGGAGTCTTTGTCAATCAGTGGTGCTCTGGGAACACCGGCTTTCCAGTGGCCTTTTTTCCCACATGCAAAACCAAACACACAAAAACAACAGCAGCAACAAAGAAAGAAAAGACAAGAAAGAAACTGGATTCTTATCTGACATAGTTAGAAAAATCAACTTAAAATGGATAAAAGACTTAAACGTAAGACCAGACACAATAAAATTCCCAAAAAAGAACACAGAGAAAAACCTCCTGGATATTGGCCTTGCCATGATGTTTTTGGGTATTGCCCTAAAAGCTCAACCTACAAAAGCAAAAAGCAACAAATAGGACTGCGTAAAACTAAAAACGTTCTGCACAGCAAAGGGACCAACCCACAAAATGAAAAGGTGCCTACTGACCAGGAAAAAAAATTGCTAAGCACTTACCTAAACAAGGATTGATTCATACAAAACTTATAAAGAACTCATGCAATTCAACAGTTGAAAAACAAGTACCCAATTTAAAACATGGGCAAAGAACCTGAACAGACATTTCCCTAAAAATGACAGAAAAATGGCCAACAGGTATATGAGAAGGTGTTCAACCTCACTAATCATCAGAAGCAAGCAAGTTAAAATCGCTGTGAGATACCACCTGGCACCAGGATGGTTATTTTAGAAAGGACGAGAGGTAATAAATGTTGGCGAGAGTGTAAAGGGAAGTCTGGCACACCCTGAGTGGGAATGCAGATTGGCACAGCCCTTACGGGAAATAGTATAGAGGTTCCTAAATAAATTACGAAATAGCACTGACTACCGTGTGACCCAGCAATCCGTCTTGTGGGTGCTCTGCCCACCCTCTTGTGCCCCTAAGTTGGGGGCCTGGAAGTCAGGATCATGTGCCATAGGCTGAAGAAACAAATGCTCTTCTGCAAGTGGGTGAAAACCCCAAGGAGATGAAATCGCCACCTCTCACAGCCCACACTTCCTGACCATTGCAGCGTGGCTCGCAGTGGGCAGGGTGCCGACATGGCGCAGGTGTCCATCAGCACTGAGGGTGCAGGGACAAGGAGACCATGTTCTATACACACAACGGAGCACCATGAACTTTAGAAAAGGAGATCGTGCTGTTTGCCACAACCTGAATAGACCTGGAGGACATGATGCTAAGTGAAATAAGCCAGGCACAGAAAAGTAATGCATGATCTCACGTACATGTGGAACGCTTAAAAAAAAATAAAGCTCAAATATGCAGAGATAGAGAACAGAACAGTGTTTTCCAGGGCCAGGGGTGCGGGGGCAGGGGCGGGCACAGGAGAAGTGAGTCAACGAATTCAAAGTGGTAGATCCGCAGGGAGATTAAGTCTAGAGACCTAAGGTCCCACAGGAGGACTACAGTCAATAGAGTAGTATTCTGTCGCAACAAAGAACGCAGCACAGCCTCTGATGCCCTGCAAGTGTGTGTGGCCTTAAATAGGTGTGACATACCCGCCTCTCCTGGGGTGAGTGAACGACCACAATAATCCACTCTGACTGGAACACATTAACACAGGCATTTTGTTTGCATGTAAGTTGATGCATTTGATGTAATTTTAAAACCTCATCCTTCCCCAGAAATCTTTGAAAGTCTTTTTAGTTTTTCTTTAAAGCAAGCACAAGACTAGAAAGGCTACGGATCTGAGGTTTTCTCAGCGCAATGATGGCGTGGGGCCCTGGATGGAAGCCGAGGCTCCTTGTGAGTGCGTGAGATGAGTGGAAGCAGAAGAATTGGGCGGTGGTTCAGGAACTGGCAACAACCCCGCTTGTGGGGAAAGGAAGAATAGTCATTCCCGCTTAGCCTCGGTTTTGCTTTCTGAGGTCTCAATCACCTGCAGTCACAACTGCAGTCAGAAAATACTAAATAACAAATTTCCAGAAATAAACAATTCACAAGTTTTAACTTGTGTACCCTTCAGGGGAGCGTGATGAAATCTGGCGCTGCCCGCTCTGTCCCGCCCGGGACTGAACCCTCCCTTTGTCCAGCGTCTCCAGGCTGTGGGCACTCCCCGCCCTTCAATCACTTAGGGTCCTCTCTGTTATCAGATCCATGGTTGTGGGGTCGCAGTGCTCGTGTTCAAGGAACCCTCATTTGACTTCATCATGGCCCCAAAGCACAAGAGCAGTGAGGCTGGCAACACGGGTTCACCTAAGAGAAGCTGTAAGGTGCTCCTTTAAGTGAGAAGTGACAGTTCTCGGCTTATTAAGGAAAGAAAAATGGTACACTCAGGTTGCCAAGACCTCCAGTCAGATCGAATCTTCTGTCTGTGACGTTGGGAACGGCATATTGTGATGACTGTTCTATTTTATTACAAGTTATTGTTAATCTCTTACTGTGCCTAATTTATACATGAAACTTTATGGAGTGGGTGTGTGGACATGGAAAACATTGCACAAACAGGGCTGGGTACTCTCCATCATTTCAAGCATCCCCTGGGGGCCTTGGGACGTCACCCCCAGGACAAGGGGGACGAGTGTGCTTGCTGCAGTGGCTCTGCCTCACCCGCTCCTGGCCTGTCCATTCACCGTTTCCTGGGAACGTCACAATCTTTTCTTGTGAATCTTCAGAAAAGAGTTTCATACTCACTTCACAGGAGGCTGGGAGGCTGGGAGGCTGGGAGGCTGAGAGGCTGGGAGGCTGGGAGGCTGGCAGGCTGAGAGGCTGGGAGGCTAGGTTGATTTGTTCTGAAAAACATCTTTGCTCAATAACACAGATGCTACATAAGGTATGAGGACCCCTATCTTTTAAGAAGATGTTTGTTAGGAAATTGCCACTCTCAGGAAATGTCCTGGATGTGTTCTCCGAGCTCTTGACTGTCTGCACGGCTAGAATCTTCTACAACCTTCTAGAGGACATTCTGATGCATCGTAGTGAGTCTTTTGAGACGCAGCATCTCTGAAGGATCACACACCCTCCAAGAGGCAGTGGGGAAAGACTCTGGTGAGCCACCTTTTCAGTGCGGGCAGCCCTGGACCCTGGGGAGAGAAGTGTCCTCCTGAAAGTTAGGTGAGGCCCGTAGGTCCTCAGTGCAGGAGGAGGGCAGGCCTCACCTCTGGGTCAGGCCCCATGCTCAGCACAGACGCTATCTGGGCCCAACCCAAGGAAAGCAAACGTGGGAGGCATGGCGTTGAAAGGGGCTGTGCTTCTGGAATCGCGAATGCATCCCACACAAAAGTCACTAAAATCCACGGTGATCCAGGCTAACTCGCTCTTCTCAGGAGAACTAAAGGTGCTGAAATTCTCCCCCCGGAAGCTCGCATTTCAGTCTTCACCTGTGTCCTGGCTCTAAGAGTCCCACTTGGGCGGTCAAAGAAGAACTGTCCACAGGCGTGAGTTGTTAGGGACTCAGATGGGACAGGCGTGAGCTGTCAGGGACTCAGATGGGGCGTTTCCCACGGTGGCATAAAGACACGGCACTGACCCTCCTGTGCCCCCAGAGTGGCGTGGACATCAAGCTCACAAGCCACAGGCTGAGAAGTCATGGGTCCGTGCAATGGGTGCTGCGTCCCTGCCCAGAGGGGCTCCTGTCACCGAGTAACTCCAGCTGGCACCAGCACCAAACTTTCTCAACCTCAGGCTCCAGATCTGACTGAGAGCCACCAGCTCTAAGCACCGTGAGCACTCCAGGGAGTGTGAGGGACAGCAGCAAAGCTCGGGCTGGGGAGGAGGGTGATGCGTGTGGGAAGCTGGGGCCTGGCTGCTTCGCGGGGGGTGGTGGTGGTATTCCACACAGGACCTCAGCAGGGGGGCAAAGCATGGGGATCAGCGCCTTCCAGTCACACCTTGCTGGCCACTAGGCACGGCCAGGTCTGCCTGGAGTGCCAGGGCTTTGCAAGGCAAACATCTGATCAGCAAGGTCAACATCAATACAAGTATTTCTGAGGCCCCTGCTCTATAGGACACAGAAGGAAAATAAGACATGGTCTTGTTATCTAGAAGTCTCTAATATTCTTTAAGGCAAATTGTGTTTAAAGAAGGAGGAGAGGCCGGGCACGGTGGCTCAAGCCTATAATCTCAGCACTTTGGGAAGCCAAGGCAGGCGAATCACAAGGTCAAGAGATCAAGGCCATCCAGGCCAACATGGTGAAACTCCGTCTCTACTAACAAGTACAAAAATTAGCTGGGCATGGTGGTGCACACCCGTAGTCCCAGCTACTCAGGAGGCTGAGGCAGAAGAATTGCTTGAACCTGGGAGGCAGAGGTTGCAGTGAGTGGAGATTGTGCCACTGCATTCCAGTCTGGCGCCTGGTGACAGAGTGAGACTCTGTCTCAAAAAAAAAAAAAAGAAAGAGAAAAAAGAAGGGGTGGGGAGGAGGAGCAGGAAGAAAGAAAAGAAAAAAACAAAGGAAACCAAGATGGAGGGAGAGAAACTGTGTAAGGGTGACTTGAGTGACATGCCGGGGAAAGGGAGAGCAAGGCTGGGGTCTCCATCTGGGGGTGACACGGGCTGTGGGGCTTGTGCCTGGAGGCCCCAGACTTGCGCAGGGTGGGCCCACTCCCACGGCTTTGTCTGTGAGGCCTCCTCTGGTGGACGCTGGTGGGCTGTGTTTCGGGTGGGTACATTCCCTTGAGGAGGGCTTTCGTACTGCTCCTGGGGCTGGGGCCAGGACAGAGGGGCTGTACACGGCTCAGCAGTCCTCAGAGCCCTGGGTCCCCTGTGGTGCAGCAGCTGTGCCAATCTCGGGCTGTGGCAGAAGGCCCAGTGCTGGTTGGCAGCTGCATGGGTGGTGAGGAAGCGGACAGGCTGAGCCACAGGTCTTGGGACCCAGTGGTGTCGGCAGAGCAGCGGTGGCAGAGGCTGTGCTACCCCCGACCCAGAAGCTTTTTCTGCAATCTGCTCTTTCAGGTCTGACTTGTGTTCTAAGCTGGCGTCCTCTCTGACTTGACCTGTGAGTTTCCTGGGGCCACTGTAACAAAGCGCCACCGACCGCATGGCTGGAACAGCAGACGTTGATTGCCTCTCGGTGCTGGTGGCTGGAAGTCCAGGATCAAGGTGTCCGCAGGGTGCTGCTGTGAGGTCCCTCTGTGGCTGCAGGGGGCCATCCTCAGGTTCCCATGACCTTCTCCCTGCATGCACCTACCCATGTTCCCTCTTCTGAGAAGGACAAGAGGCTTATTGACTTAGGCCCACCCTGACAACCCATTTTGTTTATTTAATGTCCCCCATCTTTCTTCAGGTATAATTGACAAATAAAAATTGTATGTATTCACAGTGTATAATTTGGTATCTTAATGTACACTGTGAAATAACCACCACAATCAAGCGAATTCACATATCCATGTCCTCACACGTTACCATTTTCTTTCTGTTTCTGGTGATGAGAACACTCAAGAAGTTCTCTCTGGGTGGATTTCCAGTGTGCCACACGGCACTGTTACCTCTCTACACGCCACACGGAGTTCTCCAGAGCTCACTCACCCAGCGTCTCCCCGTCTCCCTCCTCCTGGACCCGGCGGCCACCGTGCCGCTCTCTGCTCCTGTGGGTTGGACTGTTTTAAATGTAACATAGAGGGGGTGCCATGCGGGGCCCGTCCCTGCGTGCCTGGCCTACTCACTTAGCGTGTCTTTGGGTTCATCTGCATTGCTGCGCATGACACATGGCCTTCTACTCATATTTCAGGCTGGATAACGGCCGTTTCATCTGCATGCCATGGTTTCACTATCCATGCATCTGTTCACGGATACTTAATTTGCTTCCATGTTGTCTATTTAGGCTGCTATGACAAAATACCTGACGGAGTACTTTATTAATATAAATAGTAGAAACTTATTTTACACAGTTCTGGACACAGGGAAGTTCAAACCAAGGTGTCTGCAGATGTGGAGTCTGCTGAGGGCTGCTCTCTGCCCCGTGACTGCAGTCCCGTGGCAGGGTCCTTGCGTGGCCAGAGGGCAAGGCACCTGTCTTCTGCCTCTTTTATGAGGCACAGATTCCACTCCTGAGCTTGGAGCCTTTGTGACTTAACCACTTCCCGGAAGGCCTCACCTCTTCACGTGGTCACACTGGTGTTAGGTACCGGTGCATGGCTTTTGGAGGAACTCAAGCCTTCAGACCACAGCACACGCCTTGGCTACTGTGAGCCGTACTGCAGCAAACACGAGGGTGGAGCTGTCTCCCTGAGCTACTGATTTCATTTTGTTTGGCTGCCACCCAGTAGTGGGATGGCTGGATCATATCAGTTCTATTTTTGACGTTTTCAGGAACCTCCACGCTGTTTCCATCAAGGCTGCGTGTCCCGACTCACCTTCCCAGCAACAGTGTGCGAGCTTCCCTCTTCCCACATTCCCACCAGCGCCTGCTATGTCTTGTCTTTCGGATAATGGTCATGTTAGCAGGGACCGCACCATGGTTTTGATTTGTGCTTCTCCAGTCATTGATGTTGAACATATTTTCCATGCTTCCGGCCCTTTATATGTCTTCTTTTGAGGAATGTTTATTCTGAAATGATCTCATTTTACCTGGACTACCTCTGTAGGGATCCTGTCTCCAAACGAGGCCACACTCTGAGGTACTGGGCATTCAAACTTCTACACAGGAATTTTAGGGGCAGAATCAGCCCATAACACGGTGCGGCTCTCCCACTGCAGGGTCGCCTGTGGCATGGCAGCCCAGATTCCTCCATGCTGACCCCGCCCCACTCCTGATGTGGAGGTGGGGACCACCCTGAGTTGCATCCTTGCTGTGCCATCAGCCCTACCTGACCCTCCGCACAGGGGAGCATTTTCCCTTGATGAAGCCACTTGAGCTGGTAATTGCTGGACCAGGCCTTTCTGTTTGTTCAGTAACATCCTTCTTCTGCAGAATGGAGCCAGTCATCCCCTTCACCTGCAGATGGTCCCTGTCCTTCCTGGGATGCAGCATTACAAACACGCAGTGTGGCACATGATCTCTGCGCGACGGGTGAGACAGCCGAGGTTCAGGAAGCAGACACGACCTGCCCAAGGTCACAGTGTTAGGACGGCACAGTGCTCTGGCACGAATGTACTTCTGAAGGACACGGTGCCACGTGGCCACTGCCCAGGAAAAGAAGGGCCTGTGTTCTGCTTTCTGAACATGTACAAGTGAGAGCTAAAGCTCACGGGAAACCGTTTTGCTTTTTGCACCAAACGTCACGTCTCCAGGGACACAGCTGTGAGCCCTGGCACGCAACCCCTGTTTACGGATGCACATCTGTGTGCAGGCTCGGCTGGGACTGCAAAGCAGTGCGCTGCCCAGGAAGAGTGGACTGGTCGCAGAGGTCTCACAGCCCACCTTGATGGCATGTAGTGCTAGCTCATTTTTGTCATGATTGTCAGTTCCGTCATTTAAAACAAAGCAAAATGACAAGAAAAGAAAATCAATCAACCCACTTATGCCCAAAAAAAAAAAAAACAAAAACCTTGAGGAGTTGATTTTCTTTTTAACAGAACAGATGGCTGGTAACAATAAGTCAATATTAACATATATTAGAATTTTAGTCCAACAGCAGGCTGGGGAAATGGGTAGATGCAGAGAGAAAGAGGGAAAGGCATTTTCAGACTTTCGTGTACTCCCAAACTTCAGGAAATGACGAGGCTGACATAAACATGAAGACGAGAAGCCCCTGGTCTTGCTGTTGCACCACTAAAGACAAGCGCTCTGGGAGGAAACCAGATTTTTTTTTTTGAGACCAAGTTTCACTCTTATCACCCAGGCTGGAGTGCAATGGCACATTCTCGGCTCACCGCAACCTCCACTTCCCGGGTTTTAAGCAATTCTCCTGCCACAGCCTCCTGAGTAACTGGGATTACAGGCATGCACCACCATGTCTGGCTAATTTTGTATTTTTAGTAGAGATGGGGTTTCTCCATGTTGGTCAGGCTGGTCTTGAACTCCTGGCCTCAGGTGATCCGCCTGCCTCAGCCCCCCAAAGTGCTGGGATTACAGGCGTGAGCCACTGCACCGGCTGGAAACCAGATTAAACCAGGCAGGAGACTAGTGTCTGAGAGCTTGGGGCTGGAGTGAGACAGCCGGGGTTGATGCTGTCGCCAGCACTGACTGGCGTGTGCATTTTAACGTTTGTACCTCTGCTTTTCAACCGCGCAATGGAGACTTTATAACCAGATACCCAGAGAGGGGCTGTGAGCATGAACGGGGCACACAAACGAGCATCGACCGTGAGGTTGCCTCCCCAGGGGGGACTCCAGCATCCGCTCGCAGCCCAGCGTCATTGGTGGGGACAGATCTGAGCTCACCCAAGGAAATGACCCAGCACAAGGCTTCTTGGAGCTCCAGTCCCATCATGTCTCCAGGCCTGCACTGCCCTGGAACTGGCTTTTCAAAGGTATTTAAAATCAAATTCCTTAAAATTAGATTGCATTAAAACTCAGTTCCTTAGCTGCACCAGCCACATTTCGAGGGCTCATTGGCCACGTATGGCTGGTGGCTACTGCACGGACAGGGATGTGGATGCTCCCGCCACTGCGGAAAGCCTGCGGGGCGGCCTTGCTCTAGAAGTGGGGATGGGTGTGTAGACAGCACCGGGGATGGCGGAATATGAGCGAGAACTGCAGGGGGATGTGATCAGCAACACGCAGAGGAGGGAGACCTGTGCAGGCAAACGACTTCGTTTCTTCCGCTAACGGGCAGCGGCAGTGAGGAAACTCCTTAGGGGGCAGCAGCCGCATGAGACGTGCGCGCCTTGCTGCATCTGGATTTGAACAAGCCAGTGGGCAAAAAAGGCATTTATAAGACAATCAAGAAACAACTGCCATTCACAATTGCTACAAACAGAATCAAATACCTAGGAATACAACTAACAAGGAACATAAAGGACCTCTTCAAGGAGAACTACAAACTGCTGCTCAATGAAATAAGAGAGGACACAAACAGATGGAGAAATATTCCATGTTCATGGCTAGGAAGAATCAATATTGTGAAAATGGCCATACTGCCCAAAGTAATTTACAGATTCAACGCTATCCCTATCA
>PVKV010007019.1:78774-99743 GCA_004027835.1 Alouatta palliata | reverse complement strand
TGGTGAAACCCCGTCTCTACTAAAAATACAAAAATTAGCTGGGCATGGTGGCACGTGCCTGTAGTCCCAGCTACTCGGGAGGCTGAGGCAGGAGAATTGCTTGAACCCAGGAGGCGGAGGTTGCGGTGAGCCGAGGTCGTGCCATTGCACTCCAGCCTGGGTAACAAGAGCTAAACTCCGTCTCAAAAAAAAAAAAAAGAAAACAACAAAACAAAACAAAGAATGATTTATATTCCTTTGGGTATATGCCCAGTAATGTGATTGATGGGTCAAATGGTATTTCTGCCTCTAAGTCTTTGAGGAATTGCCACCCTGTCTGCCACAATGGTTGAACTAATTTACACTCAAATCAACACCGTAAAAATGTTCCTTTTTCTACATAACCTTGCCAGTATGAGTTTTTTTTTTTTTTTTTTACTTTTAACAATAGCCATTCTGACTGATGTGAGATGGTATCTCATTGTGGTTTTGTTTTTGCATTTCTCTAATGATCAGTAATGTTGAACCTTTTTTTTCATATGTTTGTTGGCCACATGTATGTATTCTTTTGAGAAGTGTTTGTGCATGTCCTTTTTCCACATTTTAATGGAGTTGTCTTCTTGTAAATTTGTTTAAGTTCCTTGTAAATGCTGGATATTAGACCTTTGTCAGATGAATAGATTATAAAAATTTTCTCCCATTCTGTAGATTGTCTGTTTACTCTGATGATCTTTTCTTTTGATGTGCAGAAGTGCTTTAGTTTAATTAGATCCGATTTATCAATTTTTTATTTTGTTGCAATTGCTTTTGGCATCTTCATTATAAAATCTTTGTCTGTGCCTATGCCCTGAATGGTATTGCCTAGATTTTCTTCTAGGGTTTTTATGGTTTTAGGTTTTACATTTAAGTCTTCTTCTTTTTATTTTCTTTTCTTTCTTCCTTTTTTTTTTTTTTTATTGAGATGGAGTTTTGCTCTTGTTGCCCAGGTTGGAGTGCAATGGTGCAATCTCGGCTCACTGCAAACTCTGCCTCCTGGGTTCAAGGATTCTCCTGGCTCAGCCTCCTGAGTAGCTGGGATTACAGGCATGCACCGCCATGCCTGGCTAATTTTGTATTTTTAGTAGAGAAGGGGTTTCTCCATGTTGGCCAGGCTGGTCTCGAACTCCCAACCTCAGGGGATCTGTCCTCCTTGGCGTCCCAAAGTACTGGGTTGCAGGCATAAGACACTGTGCCCAGCCTACATGTAAGTCTTTAATCCACCTTGAGCTGATTTTTTTATATAGTATAAGGAATGGGGTCCAATCCCAATTTCAATTTTCTGCATATGACTAGCCAGTTCTCCTAGCCACATTTATTAAATAGGGAATCCTTTCCCCATTGCTTGTTTTTGTCAGGCTTGTCAAAGATCAGATGGTTGTAGGTGTGTGGTCTTATTTCTGGGTTGTCTATTCTGTTCCATTGGTCTATGTATCTGTTCTTGTACCAGTACCATGCTCTTTTGGTTACTGTAGCCTTGTAGTACAGTTTGAAGTCAGGTAGCATGATGCCTCCAGCTTTGTTCTTTTTGCTTAGGATTGTCTTAGCTATTTGAGCTCTTTTTTGGTTCCATATTATTTTAAAATAGTTCTTTTTAAATTCTGGGAGAATGTCAATAATAGTTTATTGGTAATAGCATTGAATCTATAATTTGCTTTGGGTGATATGGCCATTTTCACAGTATTGATTCTTACTATCCATGAGCATAGAGTGTTTTGCCATTTGTTTGTGTCATCTCTGATTTCTCTGAGCAGTGGTTTCTAGTTCTTGAAGAGGTCCTTCACATCCCTTGTTAGCTGTGTTCCTAGGTATTTTATTCTTTCTGTGGCAAGTATGAATGGGAGTTCGTTCATGATTTGACTCTCAGCTTGCCTGTTGTTGGCATATAGGAATGCTAGCAATTTTTTGCACATTTATTTTGTATACTGAGACTTTACTGAATTTACTTATCAGTTTAAGAAGCTTTTGAGAGATGTAGAGGTCAGAGTGGAAGCAGATGTGAGAGGGTCCAGCAGAAGAAAACATGGCTGCCAAAGTGTTTGAGTCCATCAGCAAGTTTGGCCTGGCCGTAGCTGTTGCAGAAGGCGTGGTGAACTCTGCCTTATATAATGTGGATGCTGGGCACAGAGCTGTCATCTTTAACCAATTTCATGGAGTACAGGACATTGTGGTAGGGGAAGGGATTCACTTTCTCATCCCATGGGTACAGAAACCAATTATCTTTGACTGCTGTTCTCGACCACATAGTGTGCCAGTCATTACTGGTAGCAAAGATTTGCAGAATGTCAATATCACTCTGCAGATCCTTTTCTGGCCTATCGCTAGCCAGCTTCCTGACATCTTCACCAGCGTTGGAAAGAACTATGATGAGCATATGCTGCCCTCCATCACGACTGAGATCCTCAAGTCAGTGGTGGCTCGCTTTGATGCTGGAGAACTAATCACCCAGAGAGAGTTGGTCTCCAGGCAGGTGAGCGATAACCTTACGGAGTGAGCAGCCACCTTTGGGCTCATCCTGAACAATGTATCCTTGACACATCTGACCTTCAGGAACAAGTTCACAGAAGAGGTGGAAGTCAAACAGGTGGCTCAGCAGGAAGCAGAGAGGGCCAGATTTGTGGTGGAAAAGGCTGAGCAGCAGAAAGTGGTAACCATCATCTCTCCTCACGGTGACTCTAAGATAGCCGAGCTAATCGCCAACTCAGTGGCCACCACAGGGAACAGCCTGATAGAGCTGCGCAAGCTGGAAGCTGCGGAGGACATCGTGTTCTAGCTTTCATGCTCTCGGAACATCACCTACCTGCCGATGGGGCAGTCCATGCTCCTTCAGCTGGCCCAGTGAGGGCCCCCTCTGCCTTTGGTTCAGCTCCACGAGCCAACTGGCCCACAGCCCTGATGATTCTTAATGCCACCTTCCTTCTGCCTCTACCCTAGAAATCACTGTGAAATTTCATGATTGGCTTAAAGTGAAGGAAATAAAGGTAAAATCATTTCAGATCTTAAAAAAAAAAAAAAAAGCTTTTGAGATGAAGGGGTTTTCTAGATATAGGATTATGTCATCTGCAAACAAAGATAGTTTGACTTCCTCTCTTCCTATCTGAATACACTTTATTTCTCTCCTTTGCCTGATTGCCCTGGCCAGAACTTCCAACTATGTTGAATAGGAGTGGTGAGAGAGGGTATTTTTGTCTTGTGCCAGTTTTCAAGGGGAATGCTTCCAGTTTTTGCCCATTCACCATGATACTGACTGTGAGTTTCTCATATATGGCTCTCGTTATTTTGAGGTATATTCCTTCAATACCTTATTTATTTAAAGTTTTTGACATGAAGGGATGTTGAATTTTATCAAAGGCTTTTTGTGCATCCACTGAGATAACCATGTGATATTGGTCTTTAGTTCTGTTTATGTGATGAATCACATTTATTGATTTCTGTATGTTGAACCAACCTTGCATCCCAGAGACGAAGCCTACTTGATAATGGTGGATATGCTTTTCGATGTGCTGTTGGATTCAGTTTGTCAGTACTTTGTTGAAGATTTTTGCACTGATATTCATCAAGGATATTGGCCTGAAGTTTTCTCTTTTTTTTTTTTTTGTATCTCTGCCAGGTTTTGGTATCAGGCCGATGCTGGCCTCATAAAATGAGTTAGGGAGGAGTCCCTCCTTATCAATTTTTTGAATAGTTTCAGTAGAAACAGTACCAGCTCTTCTTTGTAACTCTGGTAGAATTCACCTGTGAGTCCATCTGCTCTTGGCCTTTTTTTGGTTGGTAGGCTATTTATTACTCCCTCAATTTCAGAACTCATTATTGGTCTATTCAGGGATTCAGTTTCTTCCTGGTTCAGTTTTGGGAGGATGTATGTGTCCAGAAATTTATCCATTTCTTTTAGATTTTCTAGTTTATGTGCATAATACTAGTTTATAGTATTGTCTGATAGTTGCTTGTATTTCTGTGTATGAGCAGTGATATCCCCCTTATCATTTCTGATTGTGCTTATTTGAATCTTCTTTCTTTTCTTCTTTATTAGTCTGACCAGCTCCTGGATTCATTGATGTTTTGAAGGGTTTTTTGTGTCTCTATCTCCTTCAATTCAGCTCTGATCTTAATTATTTATTGACTTCTGCTAGCTTTGGGGTTCGTTTGCTCTTGGTTCTCTAGTTCTTTTAGTTGAGATGTTAGGTTGTTAGCTAGAGATCTTTCTAGCTTTTTGAGGTGAACATTTAGTGCTATAAATTTCCCTCTTAATGCGGCTTTAGCTGTGTCCCGGAGATTCTGGTATCTTGTTCCTGTGTTCTGATTAGTTTCAAAGAACTTCTTGATTTCTGCCTTAATCTCATTAATTATCCAAGAGTAATTCAGGAGCATGTTATTCAGTTTCCATTTAGTTGTGTGGTTTTGAGTGAATTTTTAGACCTTGAGTTCTAATTTGATTGTGCTGTGGTCTGAGAGATCGTTGTGATTTCAGCTCTTTTGCATTTGCTGGGGTGTATTTTACTTCTGATTATGTGATCAATTTTAGAATAAGTGCCATGTGGCAATAACAAGAATGTATATTCTGTTTTTTGTTTTTTTTTGAGACGGAGTTTCACTCTTGCTACCTAGGCTGGAGTGCAATGGCATGATCTCGGCTCACTGCAACCGCCACCTCCTGGGTTCAAGCAGTTTTCCCACCTCAGCCTCCCGAGTAGCTGGGACTCCAGGTGTGCGCCACCATGCCCAGCTAATTTTTGTATTTTTAGTAGAGACGGGGTTTCACCATGTTGATCAGGATGGTCTTGATCTCTTGACCTTGTGATCCACCCGCCTTGGCCTCCCAAAGTACTGGGATTATAGGTGTAAGTCACTGTGTTCGGCCTATTCTGTTGTTTTTGGGAGGAGAGTTCTGTACATATCTACAAGGCCTCTTGATTCAGAGCTGAGTTCAGGTCCTGAATGTCTTCATTAATTTTCTGTCCCAGTGATATGTCTATTATTGTCAGTGGGGTGTTAATGTCTCCCACTATTATCATGTGGGAGTCTAAGTCTCTTTGAAGATCTCTAAGAACTTGCTTTATGAATCTGAATGCTCTTGTATTGGGTGCGTGTATATTTAGGTTAGTTATCTCTTCTTGTTGAATTAAACCCCTTACCATTATGTAATGCCCTTCTTTGTCTTTTTTGATCTTTGTTGGTTTAAAGTCTATTTTGCCAGAAACGACAATTGTGCACCCTTCTTTCTTCTGTTTTCCATTTGCTTGGCAAACTTTCCTCCATCCCTTTATTTTGAGCCTATGTGTATCTTTGCATGTGAGTGAGTGTCTTGAAGACAGTATACCAATGGGTCTTGGTTCTTTATCCGGCTTGCCACTCTGTGTCTTTTAATTGGGACGTTTAGAACATTTACATTTAAGATTAGTATTATGTGTGGATTTGATCCTGTCATGATGCTAGCTGGTTATTTTGTAGACTTGTTTATGTGGTTGCTTCATAGTGTCACTGGTCTATGTACTTCAGTGTGTCTTTGTAGTGGCTGTAACAGTTTTACCTTTCCATATTTAGTGCTTCCTTCAGGAGTTCTCTTGTCAGACAGATCTGGTGGTAACAAATTCCCTCAGCATTTGCTTGTCTGAAAAGGATCTCATTTCTCCTACGCTAATGAAGCTTAGTTTGACCACATATAAAATTATGTGTTGAAAATTCCTTTCTTTAAGAATATTGATATTGGTCCCCAATCTCTTATGGCTTGTAAGGTTTCCACTGAGAAGTCCACTGTTACTCTGATGGGCTTCCCTTTGTAAGTGACCTGGGTTTTCTCTCTGGTTACCCTTAATGTTTTTTCCTTTCATTTCAACCTTGGAGAATCTGATAACTATGTGTCTTGGGGATGGTCTTCTCATGGAGTATTTTACTGGGGTTCTCTGCATTTCCTAAATTTGAATGTTGGCTTGTCTTGCTAAGTTGGGGAAATTTTCCTGGATGATATCCTGAACTGTTTTCCAACTTGGTTTCATTCGCCCCATCTCTTTTGGGTACCCCAATCAGCTGTAGATTTGGCTTCTTTACATAATCCCATCTTTCTTGGAAACATTGTTCATTCTTTTTTATTCTTTTTTCTCTATTCTTGTCTGCCTGTCTTATTTCAGAAGGATAGTCTTCAAGCTCTGAGAGTCCTTCCTCCAGTTGGTCTATTCGGCTATTAATACTTGTGATTGCATTTTGACGTTCTTGTAGCGTGTTTTTCAGCTCTAACAGGTTTGTTATCTTCTTCTCTAAACTAGCTATTTTGGCTGTCAGCTCCTGTATTGTTTTAGCATGATTCTTAGCTTCTTTGCATTGGATTATAACATGCTCCTCTAGCTCAGCAAGTTAATTATTGCCCATATTCTGAAGCCTACTTCTGTCATTTCAGCCATCTCAGCCTCAGTCCAGTTCTGAGCTTTTTCTGGAGAAGTGCTGTGGTCATTTGGAGAAAAAAGAGCACTCTGGCTTTTGAGATTTTAGTGTTTTTGCACTGATTTTTTTCTCATCTTTGTGAGCTTATCCACCTTCAGTCTTCAAGGTTGCTGATCTTTGGGTGAGATTTTTGTGCTGTTTTCTTATTCTTGTTGTTGTTTTCTGTTGTTTGTTTTTCTTTTAACAGTCTGACCACTCTTCCATAGGGCTGCTGTGGTTTTCTGGGGGTCTGCTCCAGACCCTAGTCACCTGTTTTTCCTGTACCTGGAGGTATCACCAGTGAAGGCTGTGAAACAGCAAAAATGGCAGGCTTCCCCCTCCTCTGGAAGCTCCATCCCGGGGGGTATTGATCTATTGCTAGGCTGAATGCACCTGTAGGAAGTGGCTGGAGACCCTGGTTTGGAGGTCTTACCCAGTCAGGAGGAATGGGATCAGGGACCCACTTAAGCACTTTGGCTGCTTTTTGGTAGAGCAGCTGTGCTGTGTTGGAGAACCTTTCGGCTCCTGATCAGTTTGGGCTCTCCACGGCCCACAGGCTGTACTGGCTGAGAGGTCTGAATGACCACGGTGGTGACCTGTATGTTCTGGCATGCTTCTAATGCTATTAGAATCACCTCGATCAATGATGGACAGCGTGCATACTCTGCAGTATTTTCCACATGCTATGTCCAATTCAAAAGTGTTGTCACTGTAGTGATGGACTCCAGTTTTGGTCAACATGGCATAGTACTTACTGTATTTTGGATTTCCTTAAAACTGGGCAGTTTTCAGTGAGGATGGCTAATTTTGCTTTGCCTTGCCTGATCATTTTTAGTCTCCTTATACCCCAGAATGTACTTTCCACTTTTTATAACAAGTTAGAGCCTAGAGTTGATCCACTCCACTGACTTTCTTTTCTTTCTTTCTTTCTTTTTTTTTTTTTCTGAAGCAGTTTTGCTCTTGTTGCCCAGGCTGGAGTGCAATGACATGATCTCGGCCCACTGCAACCTCTGCCTCCCGGTTTTAAGCAATTCTCCTGCCTCAGCCTCGTGAATAGCTGAGATTACACGCACCCACCACCACGCTCAGCTAATTTTTGTATTTTTAGTAGAGATGGGTTTCTCCATGTTGGCCAGGCTGGTCTTGAACTCCTGACTTTGTGATCTGCCCACCTTGGCCTCCCAGAGTGCTGGGATTATGCGTGTAAGCCACCACACCTGGCCTCCACTGATTTTTTTATCTTCTTTGCAGCCACTGTCTTCCTGCATTAGCTGTGGGACGGCCCCCAAACAAAAGCAGCCACCAAGATAACCGGGAAGCAAGAAGGGAAGAACCAGAATTTTTTTAAAGCAAAACTTCGATGGGCTGCCCACTTGTTTCATTCCCAGGAACCTTGTAATTGTTAATTATTGCCACAAATCTCTTGGGTTAAAGCACTTGATTAACATTTCCTCTTTGTAGCTCAATGTGTTAATTGCATCTATCCTGTCTCTAATGATTAAATGCTGCCACCTGGCCTTCTGCACACCAGGATTCTATTATTCCATTGAAATCAGGGATTCCTAATTTCAAGGCAACATTTCCCACCATCATCATTGACCTACAGAATACAGCCAACACAGAGTTTAAAAAGATACTGAGGCTCCCAACCCAGGCATTTATTAAGTTATTAATTTTTCATACATATTAATTTATTAATGACTTGATGAAGGGAGTACCCTCTAGGCCTCCAAGAGGTATAGTTGGTATGTGGCTGATCATATCTGCTCCAGCATACTCATTTCCCTACACCTGAGGTTTAATTCCTAGAGCATACCAAAGAAGTATTGGCAACTCAATTTCATTCACTGTAGGCAGCTATTGAAGTCAGTGCTACTAACCAACCAAGCAAATTGTTAGTTACACCAGGGAGTTAAACGTTAAATCTCCATATTTATATTAATAAATTTAGCCAGATCAACCTTATATTTTTTTCTCTGTGGACTAATACCTTTAGAATATACTGTCAACGTGCTCCTCAAATTTCTGACAATACAAGTTATCCTTCATCTGCTGCATTTTCTTGTATATAGTATTTTCTCTCACTGAGTAGACCTTGCAACTTTCCCTCTGAGCTGTACTGGGAATTAATTATTATTGTGAGTTTGAAGCTGATGCAGGTCTTGAGGAGAGAGTTTTTTAAAAATTTGGATATTGTCAGAATATAGATTATATTTAAGCCACAAGATTGGATGTGACCATCAAGTCAGTGAGCATAGACAGGAAAGAAAAGAGTTGTGGCCAGACGTGGTAGCTCAGGCCTGTAATCCAAGCACTTTGGAGGCCAAGGCGGGCGGATCACCTGAGGTTGGGAGTTCAAGACCAGCCTGACCAACGTGGTGAAATCCCGTCTTTATTAAAAAAAAAAAAAAAAAAAAAAAAAAAAAGAGTTACAAGGGCCAAATCCAATATTTAGGGATCAGGTTGAGGGAAATGGATCAGCAAAGGAAGAATGGCCAATGAGGTAAGAGGAAAACAGATTCTGAAGCAAGTGAAGAATGTGTTTAAAGGAGAAAAGAAAGTCTGAGAATTAACCATTTGATTTGGCCACATAAAGATTATTGGTGACCTCGACAGGCAATTTGAGTTGTGATGAAGGCAAAACCCTAACTGGAGTAGGTTTAAGATAAGACATGAAAAGAACCTGTAGACAGAAAATACAGGCAACACTAATGAAGAATTTTGTCGTAACAAAAGTAGAGAAATGGAATGTAAGCTGGAGGAGAACGTGTCAGGTCAAAGGAGGACAGCTCTTTCTTTTTCGAATGGGGGATTCTTCAGCACGTTTCTGTGATCTAGTGCTGCAATGGAAGAGTGGCTTTAGGAGAAAAGACAGTTCATTTTCAGAAACAGGAGGAAAGGCAGTACCTGGGCGCAGATGTAGGGTGGGTAGATATCATGATGGTAGGAACCTGTGGAAATTCTCTCCCGGTGCTTTTTATTTATTTTTCACTAATTAATTTTCCTGAGATATAATTTGCATACAGTAAAATGCACAGATCTCTTGTATATAATCTGACGATTACAGGCAAACATACCCTTCCGTGTAAAAAACACCCAAGTCAAGACAAACCCAGAACATTTCTGTCAACACAGCAAGTTCCCCCCAGCCCTTTTCCGGTGAATCCCCTCATCCTTCTCCTTGCCACCAATACCCCCTCCTACTGCCCAGCAACCCCAGGCAACAACTATTCTGATTTTGATCACTATAGATTAGTTTCACTAGTCTTTTTTTTTTTTTTTTTTTTCACTCTTGTTGCCAGGCTGGAGTGCAATGGCACAATCTCGGCTCACTGCAACCTCCACCTCCCGGGTTCAAGCGATTCTCCTGCCTCAGCCTCCCGAGTAGCTGGGATTACAGGCATGTACCACCACACCCAGTTAATTTTAGTAGTTTTAATGGAGATGAGGTTTCTCTGTGGTGGTCAGGCTGGTCTTGAACTCCCAGCCTTGGGTGATTTGCCCACCTTGGCCTCCCAAAGTGCTGGGACTACAGGAGTGAGCCACCATGCCCAGCTTAGTTTTACTAGTCTTAATCTTCATACAAATAGAATAATCTGTAGTGTTTTCTGGCTTATTTTCCTTAATATGATTTTTTTTGAAGTCACCAATTATATATATCAATAGTTTATTATTTTATTACAGAGTAGTATTCCATAATATAAATGTATCACAATATGTATATTCATTCTCCCATTGAACAATTGGGTTGCTTCCAGTTTTTGGTTTTTGTCAGTGAAGCTACTGTGACCATTCTTAGGCTAATCTTTTTGACAATTGTTTTTAACTCCAAGATCTGTACATTGAGAAAGATATTGTCCCTTAGCTTCAGATTCATATAACTAGTTGTTTACTTGAATGGTTCCTAGGTTCCTCAAACTCAAAATATTCCAAACTGAACCCTTCCCTTAAACCTGGTCCTCCTCCAATATCTCCCTTCTCAGTAACAGCACCATTATGTACCATTATGCGTTTGGTTTTGCCAAGTTGACCAGGCTGGTCTCAAACTTGACCTCAGGTGATCTGCCTGCCTCAGTCTCCCAAAGTGCTGGGTTTACAGGAGTGAACCACCACTCCTCGCCTTCACTTGGAATTCTTATTCTGATTTCTTAGTTGAAGATACTCAAGATTTATTGATTGATTAATGGGGTTTCACTCCGGTTGCCTGGGCTGGAGTGCAGTGACATAATCTTGGCTCACTGCAGCCTCGACCTCCTGGCCCCAAGTGATCCTTCTGCCTCAGTGCCCTGAGTAGCTGGGATTACAGATATGGGCCACCATGCCTGGCTAGTTTTTTTGTTTTTTGTTTTGTATTTTTAGTAGAGACAAGGTTTTACCATGTTGCCCAGGTTGGTCTTGAACTCGTGAGCTCAAGTGATCCTCCCACCTTGGCCTCTCAAAGTGCTGGGATTATAGGTGTGAGCACCTAGCCAAGATTTATTTCTTAAAATTTGTTTTTCTTAAAAATTTTTCTTTTCATTGTGGGGTCAGGGGGCAGGGCACTTTCTGGTGAAGACCAGAAAACCTGCTAGACATTCTAAAAAGGCTGTAATGTGATTTATTTTTTATTAAAAAAATATTTTTAGAGACAGGTTTCATAATGTTGCCCAAACTGGCCTCAAACTCCTGGTCTCAAGCAATCCTCCCACCTCAGCCTCCAGAGTCCTGAGTAGTTGGGACTACAGGTACGAGCCACCGAGCCCAATTATATTCAAGAATTTTTTAAGGAAGAGAATGCAGGTATTATTTTTATTCTGAAACTTCTCATGTTTTCCCTTGCTATCTAAGTGCGAACTAATGTTTACACTTAAATAGTAAACAGTAGCTTAAATTTCAAGTTTTATCCATCCAAATTTTGTTACAAACTCTATTATAATGGAAGCTCTAAATGAGGACTATCTGATTTTTAGTTATTTATAAGTAATCTGTTTTAGTCTACTAGAATGCTTAGAACTCCTTTTTATCTTCCCTGCCTCCTAGGATATGTCTAGATACGGACTTTTGACCATTAATTTCATGTCACCTTTTTCTTTACTTTTAGATCTTCTTTGAAGTCTAGATATTTTTATTCAATTTGCCTTTGCGTTACTATTACTTCTGTTTAAATTATTCTAGATGACTCTTCAAACATACTTGTAATTCTCAAATTGGGTTTTATCTCACTCCTCTTTTGTCTTTCTGCTTTTGTTTCATACAGGCCTCATCCTCTTTCTTCTTGAGAATGTAATTTTTCTAAAAGAGGTATCTATTTTCTTAGAAAACCACTTTGAGAGATAAGTTAATCTGTCCTTTCCCCTTTTGTAGATTATTTTTTATGTTTCTCTTGGGACAAGAAGAGAACTTGGGTGTCTGACATGGACCAAGATTCCAAGGATTTGGGGTAGGTCGTGTGCAAGTAAGCAGGGCTGACCACCCGCTGTGGATAGGGAACAAAGGGGAGTTGAAGTCTAAGGGCCTTGCCAAGCAGCCTTGAGAACCTAACAATAATCTGAAACTTGAAATCTGTGGGGGGAAGATGAACTCAAGAACTGGATCCTTTTCAAAAGTTGTCAGGCAAGACTGACCTTAGCTAGTCGAATCTGGAGATAGCCAGGAATGTTAACCTGAGGAAATAAAATACACAAGGATGTGACAGCTTTTCATACTGCTAGATGTGGAGAAAATTAAGATCTTAGGTCAGTTTGGACAGGTTTTCCCTTTCTTTATTTTCTCGCCTATATCCAGTATATCATCTATTCAGATAGGAAATGTGGATTTCCTTTGGCTCCAGTCTTAGACCTCGAAGTAGAGTCCAGATTGATATGCCCATATAAGAGCAATTCCCAGGGTCTTTTCTTATATAGTTCTGTGATCTGGTGACAGTTCATTATGGTCCCAATGTCACTGCCTGAGGGATGGGTGCTAAGTCTCTGACAATCAAACCAATGGAATCCATGATCAGCTATCATTTCAGCAAGCACTGTGACCAGCACTCTCCTTGTATACTATATTCATAGGGACAAATGTGACAGGACAAATGGACAACTACCTGTCTCTCCATTCACCCCATCTTTCCCCACTGAATTCTGGAAGTTGCAGTCTCCAGTTACATACATGCATAAAGCAGTACTGTAACCACCTCTCAAAGCAGGATTTTCGTTTTGGGAGGCTGCTATTGTTTGGATCTCTGCCCAGATCTCATGTCGAATTATAATCCCCAGTGTTGGAGGTGGGGCCTGGTGAGAGGTGATTGAATCATAGAGGTGAATTTCTCATGAATGGTTACACCATTCCCTTCATGCTATGCCTCACGATAGTGAGTTCTTGTGAGATCTGGTTGTTAAAAAGCGTGTCTTGGCGGGAGCCGCAGTGGCTCAGGCCAGTTGTCCTGGCGCTTGAAGAGGCGAGGCTGTGCGTTCAAAGCCAACCTGGGCAATATAAGCTACGTCTCATTCATTAAAATAAAAAAAAAATTAAAAAAATAAAAATAAAAATAAAAGCGTGTCTCACCTCCTCCCTTGCTTTCTCTCTTGCTCCTGCTCCTGCCATGTAAGACACCTGCTCCCCCTTTGCCTTTTGCCACGACTGGAAGCTTCTTGAGGGCTCCCCAAAATCAGAAGACACTATGCTTCCTGTATAGCCTTCAGAACCACGAGCCAATTAAACCTCTTTTCTTTATAAATTACCCAGTGTCAAGGGTTTTGTTTTGTTTTGTTTTGTTTTTTGTTTGTTTTTTACAGCAGTGCAAGAACAGACTAATACAGAGGCCAAAGAGGGCCAGCTGCTTAGTTTGCAGCTCTGATAGACACTGGCTCTCTAATTCAGTGAGCAGACAGTGGGAAAGGGATCATCTGAAACCTTCTTTCAGATGGGTGGATCTGTTCTGTAGCATGAAGTAGAGTATGGATAAGCCAACTCTTTATTGTTTTTCTGAATCCAACTCCATTAGCCTCCTAAATTAGGGCAATTCCTCCAGGTAATGAGCAAGCAGATTGTCCATCTTTATGCTCTGCGTTAGTATTAATTTTGTCATTTTTCTTTTATCTTTTTACGTAAGCAGCAGTTGAGAGACGCTGAGGTGGGGCTGCTAGCCAAATACTGTTTAAACTAGAAATATCTCATTGATTTTTACTGTAGTTTGCATCAGCCTGTGTTCATTTCTTCAGCCTCTAACTGCAGGATTTCCCAGGGTGCAGTCTTTGGCTGGCTGCGCCGTCTGCACTCTCCTTCAGAGGACTAATTTACTCTTACACCTTCACGTCGGACACCTGAAGACTCTCAAACTGCTGTCTCTAACTTGTCTTCTCATTTAAATTGTGACCCTGTATTTTCCGACTAAAAGACATTTCTGCTTGTCTATCCCACAAAATTATTGTATCCCTGGTGTAGGCACTCTTACCTTAATTATTAAAACTGCTAAATTATCAAAGATCAAAGTCATGAGGACAGGAAACAAGTACTTTGTACAAGGGATACTAGATAAAACTTTTGGAGGCACAACCCCGTTTATACTCCTTTGGTTCCTGGAGAAGAGAAAGCGCACTATGTATTATTCAAAGGTTCCGAGCATTTATCTTATCCTGCAGGACCATATCCCAGCTTCACACCCCAATACAGCATGGCCAGAACTGGCAATGTAACTGGGTTTTCAATAGCCATGTCACTGTTCTATAAGGTCAACACCAAGTGCTTCTAGCTGATGGGGTGCAAGATAAGACCTATAAATCTAATGGGTGTCAGAATATTGACACAAAGAGTTCATTTGTTGAAGCAATGTTGTATGGAAAATTCACATCACATAGGATTTTTTCATTTGCAAGAAGCGGAATACCCAGTGAGTTACAGTTCTTGAAATTTCTTCCACAGGGAGGATATCCCTTTCCCACTATCCTTCAGGGTCTACCTAGATGGAACTGAATGTTACAGAAATCCATTTAGGGCAAGAACTATCATACCATACAGAGGTTTTTATAAACTTGGTCAGGTTTTTTTTCCCCCTCCCCAGGCAAGTGATCATAAGGACATACCCGTGATTCCACAGGAGTGGGATGTGGAAAGTGTGGCAGTGAAATCAGAAAAGGCCTGCTGCGGTGTGAGCCATCTGCATGTGTAACTGTCCTGTGACTTTGGACCCACTGGGTCTAGTCCTGTTTACATTGTTTCCACTCGATGATGGTGAAAACCATCCTCAGATATAATGTGGGTTTGGTTCTAGACCACTACAATAAAGCGGATATGGCAATAAACCAAGCCACACAATTTTTTTTTGTTTCCCAATTATGCTGTAGTCTATTGCTAGTGTGCAATAGCATTATGTCTAAAAAAAAAAAAACCACGTGCATACCTCAGTTAAAAATACTTTATGGCTAAAAATTGCTAACAATCATCTGAGCCTTCAGCAAATGCTAATCTTTTGCTGGTAGAGAGTCTTCCTTCCATGTTGACGGCTGCTGACTGATCAGGGTGGTGGTGGCTGAAAGTTGGAGTGGCTGCAGCAATCTCTTAAAATAAGACAACAATGAAGTTTGCCACATTGACTGACTCTTCCTTTCATGAAAGATTCCTCTGTAGCATGTGATGCTGTTTGATAACATTTTACCCACAGCAGAACTTCTTTCAAAATTGGAGATAATCGTCTCAAAACCTCCCACCACTGCTTCATGAACTAAGCTTATGTAATATTTTCGATTCTTTGTTGCCATTTCAAGTGTTCAGAGCATCTTCACCAGAAGTAGTTTCCATCTCTAGAAATGACTTTCTTTGTCCATCCATAAAAAGCAATTTTTCATCTATTCAAGTTTTATGATGAGATTGTAGCATTTCAGTCAATCTTCAGGCTCCATCAATCACAAATGTTCTTAATGGCATTAGAATGGTGAATCCCTTCCATAAGGTTTTCTTTTTTTTTTTTTTTTTTGAGACGGAGTTTCGCTCTTGTTACCCAGGCTGGAGTGCAATGGCGCCATCTCGGCTCACCGCAACCTCCACCTCCTGGGTTCAAGCAATTCTCCTGCCTCAGCCTCCCGAGTAGCTGGGACTAGAGGCACGTGCCACCATGCCCAGCTAATTTTTTTTTTTTGTATTTTTAGTAGAGACGGGGTTTCACCATGTTAACCAGGATGGTCTCGATCTCTTGACCTCGTGATCCACCCGCCTCGGCCTCCCAAAGTGCTGGGATTACAGGCGTGAGCCACCGCGCCCGGCCATAAGGTTTTCCATTGACTTTGCCCAGATCCATCAGAGGAATCATTATCTGTGGCAGCTACAAACTTACAAAATGTGCTTCTTAAATAAGAAGACTTGAAAGTTGAAATTACTCCTTAATCCGTGGGCTTCAAAATGGGTGGATGTTGTGTTAGCAGGCGTGAAAAAAACATTAATCCCCTTGTACATCTCCATCAGAGCTCTTGATTGACGAGGTTCATTGTCAATGAGCAGTAACATTTTGAAGGAATTTTTTTTTTTTTCCTGAGCAGGAGGTCTCAATAGTGGGCTTAAAATATCAAGTAAACCGTGCTGTAAACAGATGTACTGTCATTCAGGCTTTGTTGTTCCATTTGTAAAGCACAGATAGAGTAGCATAATTTAGCATAATTCTTCAGGGCCCTAAGAATTTGGGATGGGAAATGAGCATTGGCTTCAACTTAAAGTCACTAGCTGCATCAGCCCCCTATAAGGCAGTCTACCTGTCCTTGGAGGCTTTGAAGCCAAGCACTGATTCCTTCTTTCTAGCTATGAAATTCCCAGATGCTATCTTCTTCCAAGAAACAGCTATTTCATCTACACTGAAAATACGTTTTTTAGTGTAGCCACATTCATTAGTTATCTTAGATAAATCTTCTGGATAACTTGCTGCAGCTTTATGTCAACACTTATGGTTTCTCTTTGCACTTTAATGTAATGGAGATGGCTTCTTTTCTTTAACCTCATGAATCTAGACTCAAACTTTTCTTCTGCAGCTTTCTTACCCCTCTTAGCCTTCATAGAACTGAAGAGAGTTAGGCCCTCACTCTGGATTAGCCTTTGGTTTAAGATAATGTTTGGCTGATTGGTCTTCTATCCAGACCACTAAAACTTTCTCCCTATCAGTAATAAGGCTGTTTCACTTTCTTGTCATTTTTGTATTCACTGGAGTGCACTTTGAATTCCCTTCAAGAACATTTCCTTTGCATTCACAACTTGGCCATTTGGTTCAGGAGGCCTAGCTTTTGGCTTATCTCTGCTTTTGACCTGCCTTTCTTAGTAAGTTTAATCATTTCTAGCTTTTGATTTAAATTGAGAGATGTGTGACTCTTCCTTTCACTTGAACACTTAGCAGGCGATTGTAGGGTTTTTTTTTTTTTTTTTTTTGAGACGGAGTCTCGCTCTTATTGCCCAGGCTGGAGTGCAGTGATGCCATCTAAGCTCACTGCAACCTCCGCCTCCAGGGTTCAAGCAATTCTCCTGCCTCAGTCTCCCAAGTAGCTGGGATTACAGGCATGTGCCACCATGCCCAGCTAGCTTTTTGCATTTTTAGTAGAGATAGGGTTTTACTACGTTGGCCAGGCTGGTCTCGAACTCTTGGCCTCAGGTGATCCACCCACCTTGGCCTTCCAAAGTGCTGGGACTATAGGCATGGGCCACTGCGCCCGGCCCATTGTAGGGTTATTAATTGGTCTAATGTCAATATTGTTTGTGTCTTAGGGGATAAGGATGTGTGAGGAGATGGAGAAAGATGGGAGGATGAGTAGTTTATGGAGTAGTCAGAACACACACGTTTATCCATGAAGGTCACCATCTTATACAGCCATGGTTTGTGGTGTCCCAAAACAATTGCAATAGTAACACTAAAGATCACTGATTACAGATCACAGTGACAGATATAATCATAATGAAAAATGTTTGAAATATTATGAGAATTACCTAAATGTGACACAGAAACATGAAGTGAGCACATGCTGTTAAAAAAATGGTGCCAGTAGACTTGCTCAATACAGGGTTGCCACCGGTCTTCAATTTGTAAAAAAATGCAGTATCTATGAATACAATAAAGTGAATCACAATAAAATGAGGTATACCTGTACTGATGCTTGATTTGATGTCTAATTAGATAATATCAGGTTCATGACTGGTACCAGGTATTTCATAGGCATATCTTCAGCGTCTATCAGGAATAATAACAAGCAAGCCACAGGCTGTTTCTTGTTTGTTTGTTTTGTTTTTGTTGTTGTTGAGATAGGATCTCACATCTGTTGTTCAGGCTGGAGTGCAGTGGTATAATCATGACTGACTACATTTTCAGCCTCCCTGGGCTCAGGTGATCCTCCCACCCCAGCCTCCCACATAGCTTGGACTACAGGCACAGGCCACCACACCTGGCTAATTTTTGTATTTTTCATACAGACGTGGTTTCACCATGTTGCCTATGCTAGTCTCAAACTCCTGGGCTCAAGCAACCCGCGCATCTCAGCCTTCCAAAGTGCTGGGATTACAGGTGTGAGCCACCACATCAAACCCTACAGGGCATTTAAAAAAAAACTATATATAATTTTTCATCATACATTGTATTTTGTTTTGTTTTTTTTTGAGTTGAGGTCTTTACTCTGTCATCCAAGTTGGAGTGCAGTGGCACGATCTTGGTTTATTGCAACGGCTGCCTCCTAGGCTCAAGCAATCCTCCCAACTCAGCCTCCCTAGTAGCTGGGACCACAGGGGTGTCAGCATGCCCAGCTAACCTTTTGTATTTTTGGTAGAGACAGGGTTTTGCTATGTTGCCTAGGCTTGTCTCAAACTCCTGAGCTCAGGTAATCCACCTGCCCAAGCCTCCCAAAGTGCTGGGATTACAGGCATGAGCCACTGTGGCTGGCCTATAACTTTTTTTTAAGACAGTATTTCAGTCTGTTGCTCAGGCTTGAGTATAGTGATGCAATCATAACTCACTGTACCCTTGGCTCAGCCTTTTAAGTGGCTGGGACTATAGGCATGTGCCACCAGAACCAGCTAATATTTTTTATTTTTGTACAGACAAGGTCTCACTTGGTTGCCCAGGCTGATCTTGAACTCTTGGCTTCAAGAGATTTTCCCCGGCCAGGCACAGTGGCTCACGCATATAATCCCAGCACTTTGGGAGGCTGAGGCAGGAGGATAGCTTGAGTCTAGGAGTTTGAGACCAGACTGGGCAACATAGTGAGATCTTGCCTCTACAAATAATAAAAAATAAACAAAATTAGCCAGCCATGGTGGTATGTGACAGTAGTCCTAGCCACTTGGGAGGTTGAGGTGGGAGGATCACTTGAGCCCAGGAGGTCAAGGCTGCAGTGAGCCAAGATCATGCCAATATACTCCAGCCTGAGCAACAGAGTGAGAACATGTCTCATTAAAGGAAAAAAAAACAAAAGCGAGATCTTCCCCACTTGGCCTCCCAAAGTGATAGGATTACAGACATGAGCCATCACACTTGGCCTAAATTATATAATTTTTTTTTTATGAGTAAGTGTAGAGCCCTGCTGTGATTCTCTTAACACATGCAGGTGGTCTGTGTTTGTGATGGTCACCTGTGATCAGTGATCTTTGGTGTTACTATTGTAACAGTTTTGGGGCACCACCAACCACACCCACATAAGATGGTAAACTTCATGGAAAAAAATGTGTGTTCTGAGTACTTCATAGATAACTCATTCACTTATCTTTCTTCTTCTCCTCATACCTATTCCCTAAGATACAAAAATATTGAAATTAGGTCAGTTAATAACCCTACAATGGCCTCTAAGTGTTCAAGTGCCTCTAAGTGCTTCAAAGCCCTGCTGTGATTCTCCTAACAAAACTTGGCACATTCTCTGTAAGGCATAATTGGTCAATCTTTGAGCACCACTTGCACTTCAGCCTGGATGAGTTAGGATATTCCCTCTAAAGTGATGATCATGTATTTCTACTCTCTCTACCATTCAGGAAGAGACACAATGGTTTGTGAGCTTCCTTGGATTTTGGAGGCAGCATATACCACATTTGAGTATGTTGCTCTGATCCATTTTCTTTCTTTTTTTTTATTTTTTTCCTGTGATGGAGTCTCACTCTGTCACCCAGGCTGGAGTGCAGTGGCACGATTTCAGCTCACTGCAACCTTGTAAAAAAAGGCAGTATCTGAACACGGTAAAGTGAATCACAATAAAATGAGATATACCTGTACTGATGCTTGATTTTATGTCTGGTTAGATTGTGTCAGGTTCATGACTGGTACCAGGTATTTCATGGGCTCCTAGGTTCAAGCAATTCTCCTGCCTCAATCTCTTGAGTAGCTAGGATTACAGATGTGTACCACCATGCCCGGCTAATATTTTTGTATTTTTAGTAGAGACATGGTTTCACCACGTTGGCCAGGCTGGTCTCAAACTTCTGACCTTGTGATCCACTGGCCTCGGCCTCCCAAAGTGTTCGGATTACAGGTGTGAGCCACCACACCTGGCCCCATTTTCAGGTTAACACAAAAGATCTCAGCTTTGACAGGGCTCTGGAGCAAAAAAAAAAGTTTCTTTAGCTGATAAAGGTGGATCAGGGAGCTTCACAGAGATGATGGCAAGTTCAAGTAGAGGAGTCAAAATTGGGTACCCGATGGTTTGGGAGAAAACTGTGCCCTTTTTGGCAAGTGACTATTCTATTTTTGATAAGCAAGTCTTGTTCTGATACTGGTTTCTGATAGAAACTGAGCACCTAACCATAAGGCACCAAGGGGCCATGGATTTTGAGGAACCCTCTATGAAACAAGTGTTGTATGTGACACAGAAACATGAAGTGAGCACATGCTGTTAAAAAAAATGGTGCCAATAGACTTGCTCAGTGCAGAGTTGCCACTAATCTTCAATTTGTAAACAAATGCAGTATTTATGAATACAATAAAGTGAATGCAGCTATTTCATCTACACCGAAAATACGTTGTTTAGTGGCCATAAAGTCTGATGTTGCCAGCGGCATTCCATTATCAAGTGAAAGCAGTGTATATGTAGGACCAGAAACAAGCAAGATACAAGTAAGTGTCATGTGAAGATGACTCACATTTACAGCATCTTTTCTGTTGCTTCTTCCTCAGCCCACACCTAAGGGCTTTGTGTAGAATTCTCTATGATCATATGCTGGTGAGGAAAAAAAAAATCCCAGTTTGGTTACAGAAATTCAGGTTTTATTGGTGCCAACTGAAAAGCTTATAGTTTCTTTCAGCTGGAAAAGCAGATCAGAGGCTTAATTTTGGATGAAGTTTAAGATATGTATTTTTTTTTTTTTTTTTTTTTGGAGACGGAGTTTCGCTCTTGTTGCCCAGGCTGGAGTGCAATGGCGCGATCTCGGCTCACCACAACCTCTGCCTCCTGGGTTCAAGCAATTCTCCTGCCTCAGCCTCCCGAGTAGCTGGGACTACAGGCACGTGCCACCATGCCCAGCTAATTTTTGTATTTTTAGTAGAGATGGGGTTTCACCATGTTGACCAGGATGGTCTCGATCTCTTGACCTCGTGATCCACCCGCCTCAGCCTCCCAAAGTGCTGGGATTACAGG